>RJWJ010010052.1:0-48139 GCA_004363605.1 Indri indri | reverse complement strand
ATATGACACAAAATTCAGCAATAGGGGAATTGATAAAGTATTCATGGGATTCTAATACAGTGTAAGAATGAATCTGACCTAGAGAGACATCCAAAATGTGTCAGATAAAGGGAAGATGCAGCACGATATGTAGAGTACGAGCCCAGTTTTACTTGAAATATAGATAGTGTGTACACAAGAAAAGCGGAGGGAAGACCACTACTTTGTGACTACTTTGTCACTATCGGTGGGGGCTGAGTTTATGGGTGACTTTCACATTCTCTATTCTTAAAAAAAGTTTACAATGAACATAAATCACTTTTGATTCAATAAAACAAAGTTTATTTATTCATTTGTTTTTTTAAAAGACAGGTGATGGGTCAGGCACAGTGGCTCACGCCTGTTATGCTGTAATCCTAGAACTTCGGGAAGCTAAGGCAGGAGGATCGCTTGAGGCCAGGAGTTCAAGACCCTCATCTGTACAAAAAATAAAAAATTAGAAAAAAAATTTTAATTAAAAAAAGAGAGAGGTGACAGGAGATCCTGGAAGAGATGGAGGCAGGCAGGATTAGGACTGTCAGATGAGAGGGACTTGGGGAAGGGATGCAGGCAATGTCCATTTACCTTGATATGTGACCAGCATCCAGAGTCTGCTCCTCAGCTGGTAGGCAATACTCTAAAGACAGACATGTTTTGAGAACTGATAAGTTAATAAAAGAAAAGCATATAGAGAATTCATTAATTTTAGCAAGAAACCACAATCATCGCACAAGGCAGTGTGTGTATTCATGCCTTGTGACCAGCACATCTCCGTGGACTGAACTACAAAGAGAATCAAACTGTAATTGGGAACTTCCTTGACATGTAGGATTGACTGCAGTGGGTTCTGAGGCCCACAGGGGGATAACTTGCCACAAGAACAGTCGAGTCCTTGATGTATGGCACGCTCATCCCTGGAAGGCTTTAAGTGATAAATGCAAAATCCTTCACTAGGATAAGGCTGGCCATCTACCTGCAGCTTATATAGTCTTTTTCCAGAAAAAGGATGCTGCATTGATTAGATTTTACCTTATTAAGTCAAGTCACACTTAATTCTACATCTGTAAGTTTACACTAAATCACCTTAATTGAAGTGTGTGGATGTTGGCATCCATCAAACATTTAGATAATTTCTTGGTTTATTCTTATCTCCCAATTTGTGTAAATTTTACTGATTAGATCCTGAGAAGGCAATCTTATTTTATTCATTTTTAGTTATTTTTGGAATTGCCTATTACTTTCATATATTGCCTACAAAAGGTACAAAGGAGGGAATAGAGACAGGAGGAGGCAGGGAAGTCATGAGCTGTGTCCCACAGCTTAGGAAAAATTCCAAGGGAGAAAAATAGGGAACTGGATATTACCAGAAACTGAATACCTACCTTAGACCACTCACTGTATTAAACACTCTACATGTATTATTCTCATTCAATCCTCATAATACAAAATTGTGGTAATATTAATCCCATTTTATAGATGAGGAAACTGAAACATAGAAAAAAAAAATAAGTAACTTGCCCCAGGTCAAAGGTTGCACAGTTGAACATGACTAAGAAACACTCATTATTATTAAAGGTTTGGGAAGTCTTGAGAAACTCTCAGAATGAAAATAAGAAGAAAAATTAAAGGAACAGACATAAAGTCTTCTTTCAGGAAATGCATGAGTAGAGGAAAAGAGATGAGTGGGAAGAGGAGCAAGACACTTTGGGGGGAACAGGGTCCTTTTAAGTTTTGGTAGCCCCACCTGTGCTTACGCACCATGAGGTTTACCGACAGAAGGGAGGGAGTAACTGCTAGCCCAACGGGAAGCTGGGAGGACAGGGCATTGAGAGCGACAGCCGGAGCACGGCCTGGGCGGTAACATGGGGCATTTCTTTCCTCACCATCTTCCAATCTGTTACTGAAAATTTTTTTTAAATGCCCACTGCCAAAGCTGGGAGATTAATTCTGTTGCAAAAATGGGAAATAGTCTCCTCAGAAACAATGTTAGATAATGGACATTATGGACATACTACAATTTGGTGGACAAGATAATGGACATAGATAATGGACATACTACAATTTAGGTGTACTAAGGGTGGGTTAGCAAGTTTTTGTGGAATTAATCTGGAAAATTAATACCACATGTTAACACTTTTCTATAGGAAAATGCTTCTGAAGAAGAAACCATCACCTTGCAAACTACTGAAGTGTGATCCAGTTATTACAAGGACTATATCCACTGCCCAGCACCCGGTTCTGGGGAAGTCAAGAGCAGTATACTATGAACAGCTGTTACTGCCACCTGCCTTGTACTCTACCTTCCTGAAACAAGTCACAGGATCATAGACCACCAGGAGAAAGCAGGTTGAGCTTTCTTAAAAAACAAAACAAAAATAACAAAAAACTTTTTAACGTTTTGCTCCAAAATAATCAGTGATTCTCTGAGACAAGTGGCTGCACATTATTTTTCTCCCCATAATTCCCTCCCCTTTCACACCTACCACTGAAAAATAAAGACAATCTGAAAACAATTAAAAGGATTTAAAAATTATTTACTCTTTTACTTTTTTTATTACAATAAATACTTATCAATAATAGAATTAAACAATTTTAAATTAAAACCTACTGCATTACTTTTGGGTTTCACAGCAGCAGAAATAAACATAAATCCAGTGGAAAGGGCAAGGCTTCCAGAATCCAGTGACAAGAAACAGTCAGGTCTTGATTATCTGGGTTAGCAATGGGGAACAGTGATACGGATAATGCAAAAACAACACTGAAATGCAGTGTCATACTCTATTTGTATATTAAATCAACTGAGACTTCACAACATTCCAGCTAAGTAATTTAACCAAGTTGTGAAGCTCCCTTTCTTCAAGAGTTAGAGTTCTCCCCCACCAAGCCCATGGGCACAACTGCTCCCAGAGCCGCTCTCTGGCCAGAAATGCGACCCATGGTCAGGCAGACCCAGAAGCCTTAACCCTGGTGAAGGGTTCTCAAAAGCTGTCTTTCTGGCTCACACAATCCCTGGTTAAAGGAAAATGGAAAAGTAACATATTTACAGGGCTTCTCTCGAGGACTAAGATGAACTGGAAGAAAGAATGTGGCTCCAGACCAGGAAGAGGCTTCAGGGTTATGGGCCACATGCAGATGAAGTCCACATGAAGAAACTCTAATGAGGGCTGCCCACTTTGCTGATAATCAAGAGCAGACTGCACACATATATATACGACAATATCATACATACAATATGCAGGGAATATGTGCACATATTAAATATGTATATACACACATAGCACACATACCCAGATAAAATAAATGCCACATTATTTATTATGAATACAGCAAGTCCTAGACAGACCAGTTACTAACACATTCAATTAAACTACTTGAAAAGGAAAAGGAACATTTTATGCTTTCATCTTCCTCTTTTAATATATTCTACTTGTAGCGAACATACTCAGTTGCTCAAGTGGTGTTGTTTCTAGGTACCTGAGAAGGGATGACATTGTCCTCTTGTTTCAGAACTCTACAGAAAGCCAACAGCAACAGGACCAAGCTAAACGACTCAATAATTGATACGGCCATGATTCCTGCCCCTATTTTTAGTCACAGAGCATGAAACCTTACTCAGAAAAGTATCCATTTCACTTTCTACAACTGGCTACAAATTTAATGTATTATGTTAGATGGTGGGGAGGGGGAAAGGCAGGCAGCAGGGAGTTACACCTTGGCAATTATTCATTGCCTGCACCTTTACCCAGAGAATATGCCAGTTTCAAGAAAAATTGAAATTTGGAGTTCAATACTGAATTCTGCTTTCTTGGCACATTTTGAAATGAGCAAATCATTACACTTAGTTGGGTCTTTATCTCCTGAATGGTTGCTCTAATGAGGTTAAGTTATCTAAACAAAATAACCTACAAAAAATGTTGATATTTTGAGTAGTCTCAATTTGTCGTTATTAAACACAAAGTCTGATACTGAATGCAACAGTAATTCAAACAGATTTATATAATGCACCATTCACAGATCTTGTAAAATTAAAACAGGCTCCTTCAGTAACCTGGTTAGTAATATCAAGTACTAAACATGTTCCAGGTCAAGAACTTACTGTTTAGATATTAAAAAGTACTCATTAAGAATATCAGAATCTAAGGCCGGGCACGGTGGCTCACGCCGGTAATCCCAACACTCTGGGAGGCCGAGGTGGGAGGATTGCTTGAGGTCAGGAGTTCAAGAATATCAGAATCTAGAATTCATGGTGAATGTGAATTCATATGTATGTTTTAATAAAAACCCAACATCAATTCTAATTTTAATTGTTACCCATAGAAACTGCTCAAGAGAAGATCTTAGCCAAAGAGACATAAGACATCCACGACATTTAGCCACTTCTCGTTTCTTCAATATTGTCTCTAATTTCAATTTTAGTGTATGTGCTGCCAAAGCAAGCACTCTGTCTCTAATTTTTATGTACTCCATGATGTACTCTATGGCCACGATCCAATGTGTATGCTTTAAAATCAGCTCTACTGTGATTTAGCCTGGCTTTCTAAGAATGATTCTCTAAAGAGTAAGACAATGAATGGTCTGTGGGAGACCAGAACAATCTTTCTGTTGCGTCCAAATGGATTTACCTAGAGAGACAAGCCCTTATTCAAATATTCTAAAATCCATGCAGCACTTTCAAATTGTGGGAACCTGGCCTTTCTGACCAAATGCAACACAACCTTCTCAACTCAGGCTACCTGTGAGAGAGCTACAAATGGCAAAACTTTTGCTACCCTAAATATTAACTCATTTGAGATCTGTCCATATAAAGAGCAGATCCCTGCTTTAAAAAAAATCAACTAGATTACTATCTCTTGCATATTTATTTATTAAAGAGCAAAGCAAGTTATTAGCATGCAGGTCAAAAAGGTTACACTTATTTGCATCGTAGAAACAGTGGAAAGGAATTAGCCAACAAATCCAATTCTCACAGCTCCATGCAAGGAAGAAGGTATCACCATTTTCTCTGGAAAAGTTAGACAACCATGATTTATCATATACCCTAAAGTAATTGTCTGTCAATGACAGTCATTTGTACCACAGTCAAAGATAAAAACTAAAGTATACAAATCACATGGGTTACATAATTAATAAAGGAAAATCAGAAATTTGCTCAAGCTTCCTAAAATGGTCAGAGCATCACACTTTCAAGTTTCACAGTGATTAATTAAACATCATTTTACTGTTAAAACTGCCACTTTAAAAGTACATGTCAAAGTGCTTCGAATGTAGCATACTAGTTAGAATTCTTCCTGGAAGGTTCTATACTGGCAGCTAACTTAGTAAGGTTATTCACCCACAGGGTGTTCAAGAAAGGGCACGTTGCCTTACAAAGACACCTCATGGGACAAAGAAAACTCTGGTCTGACTTCACAAATTTCCTATAGAGCGCTTAATGAATTCCAGATAATGAAGTCAAGATAAGGCCATTTTGAACACAGACATCAACACAACCAATGATCTCTGTATCTGTTTCTGGCTTTTTGGGGAACCCAAAGTCAAAAGTTCCAGCCCATCAAGTTTACTTTGTTCCCTCTGGCGCATTCCCAGTTCTTCACTAGTCAAGAGATCTAAGGCAATCAAGGAGATGGGAATGTGGCAGATCTCCAGGGGCAAACAGAGCAACACCCGGGTGGAGTGTCCCTGTCCTGGGTGGTGGCTAGTTAAGAGGAAACGCAGGTGAAGAACGAATATGAAGAATTACAAATAAGCTTCTAATTGAATCATAAAGGGGAAAAACAGCCTTGACTCAAATACCTTCAGATTATCTTTTTATTCTCCATAGGTCATAGAGTCAAAGTCTGTTTTGGAAAGGAAGGTATATTCCAAATTCTTTTGGACTGACTACAAGAAAAAACAGTTCTTCGAAAACTGAACCGTCAGGAAACTTTCAAATTCATAGGGTATTAAGGTGGTCCCTTTGTCCCTTTAGAGTGGACACTGTGTCTGCATTTTCCTTTGTATATTCCCCCAATGCCCAGGCTTCAGGTCATAATCAATATTCGTTTGGTATCTACTTAGAATTTGGATACCTCTAGACATACACTCCCCTCCTCCCAAAAACCGTTACATTAGAATAAATGACATGTTGGTATTAGTATTATAACATCCTAGACCACAATCAGCATTCAGCTTTCTTTACAAAATTAGAATTAAAAGTATTTTAATCGTGATATTAAGATGCCAAGGAAGAATATTTAGTTTTTTATCTGAAGTTATGCACTCTGTTCCCCTTAAGGTTAAAACCCATAAACCACATCTATTACCTACTTGTGGAAGAATGACACTTTAAATTGTGGCAATTTCAAACTGTGCATCACATTAAGATCATGAATATTATTAAAGGATCACAAAAGGCAGCATTAGCATACTCTATCCAGGTATTGTTTAATTTTTCTATCTCATCCCCCCATTCGAAAATAGGGGAATTACTTTATGACAAGTCAGAAAGGAAGTTTTTCATAACATAACCTGAAAAGACACTTCTCACTGGTGTATGTAACTTTGGTCAGTGAAAACACAATGCCCACCTCTGGCCTGGCTAAGGCACCCTATTCAGAAAGTACAGAAAACATGCACGTACGCTCCTGACCACGGCATTGCTCTCCCAAAGGCAGCTCAGGGTATGCTGGGGAGAAAGGCTGGGGTGTGAACTCACCCAAAATATCATACCTAAGCCTGAAATACCATTTATACTTTGAGAATGTTACAGTAATTGGCAGGACATAAATACACAGAGCTATTTGTAATTAAGTCCTGCTTCAGTTCCTGTATGTCTACACAACAAATGGAGGGTTTCAAGACGCCAGACTAAAACAGGAGCGGGCCAGCAGCACACCACAGATCGCAAGTCCGCGGTGTTCTGAAACAGTTCATTGCTCAGTTTCACTCTTCCCATGTTGATGGCCACCTCTGTTTATCTAACAATGGCAATAAAAATGACTACGGTATAATTCTTTACCACCAGAGGGAAATATGTCATAAAGTACAGGCACAAAACAATATGCAACAAAAGGAGGGCAGAAATTTAGACGTAAAAAAGCCCCCAAATTATAGGACATGACCCTAATGCCAGAAGTAAAAGGTATTTTTTACTATACTGTCCAGGGTGAAGAAAGCCTGTGATCTAAGTTCATTATTTTATAAATATTTATCAGTTCTTTTCTTATAATACAGATTAATCTCATTCTTGTGTACAAAGTCAATAAAACTGTAAAATAATTAGCTTAGAAACCTTAGAACAAAGCTTTTTCCCCACCCCAAATTAACACTTTATCCAGTTCAATTTTACAGCTCACACAGAACAAGGTATACAAAAAATAGAGTTACTGTCACTTACTAAGTTCATCCTCTGACCTCCATGATGGCAATTTATTAACAAACATAAAAACACTATTCACATTTTCCTGCATCAATTTCACACCTATTTTCAGTGTTCATTTTTATCTCAAAGTCACCAAATACATCTCAATCTTTACGATTTTAAAAAAATGAGTACAGAACTATGAGCTAGCTCCTTGACTCATTTCTAATAATCTGAATGACAATGATTCGAATTTACAAATTTTTTAAAAAATGAAATATCAATTACAGTTATTTTTTTTTTTTTTTTACAAAGCAGCAGACTGAAATTCAACAAAGGAATATACTAAATTTAACAATGGTCACATAGATAAATAATGGTTATGAATGTAATTACATATCAACACAGTGGTGCCTATTTTATCCAAGTGCAACCTGTCCAAAAAAAAGGGTTTAAGATACACTCTTCATTCAAGCACAAACTTCATTCAGTGAAAAATAAAAGAAAATCAGCAAGTAAATTTCACCACCACCAAATTAAATGAAGACAAAGTCAAAAAGATATAAAAGAAAATGTCCACATGATGAAAAGATGTGATTTATAAATCAATATTATTAAAGGGATTTTTACGTTTGTCAATAAACCTCAGAAATTACTCCAAGTCATATTAAAGGGCGTATGTACTCAGTAAGGCATAAGTTTTCTTCAAGTGGGGAAATGGGCAAGTTGGAAAGGAGATCATTTCTCTCTGCTACATCCTGCATGAAGTAAAAAACAGTATCCCAACCCCCAAAAAGAAAAAAAGGAAAGAAAGACTGACAGACAAATTGAATCAGAAAACTAATTTTGGTCATAGTGAAGTTCAGGAGATTCCTAACACCAATTTAAATTTCTCTTATGATATACTTTTATCTGCATTCCTCACAAGTAACTATCATAAGATTGGGACTGTCACATGCATCCTTACAATCATAGCTCATAGGCACCGTATCTCAGCAACCTGCAGCTGAGGGGGGAAAATGCCACATTTAAACAATCGACCATTCCAATGGGTGAGCTATTAATTACAACTCATTCTCTACTAAGTCTCAATAGACTATTTCTCTTTAAAAGAAAATTAAACCATTTATCAAGATCTGTTCTATAACAAAGAGCCAGAATACTAGAGAATCTAAATATATATTAGCTCTCTTAGCATGTAAGGACAAAAGGCATTTTCATGGGAAACAGAAACCAGTATTTGGCAACTGTATATTGTTCGGTAATCATTGGCATCTTTTGCTGAAGGTGTCTTGTTTTTTATCTTTTCCCTATATTAGATTTGGGCTATTGGTACTCCTACTATTACAAAGTACCAAATATGAAAACATATTGTGGTTTTCTGAGTGTTACGTTCCTAAACCAATTTTGAGGTTTTAAAAATAAAAACAAAGCATCTTTAACTCTGTGTGAACCAAAACATTATGAATTCATGAAGCTAAAATCACTAGGAACATTTTGCTGGTCTAATGTACATTATGCTTAACCAAAATGTCACATGGTTTTATAAAAAAAATAAAATAAAGTAAGCTGGAAGTTAGCAGGTCTAAAATTCCACAAGTCCAGATCATATGTGTCCTTCCTGCTGTCCAAGTACTGTACATACTGAGATCCCATGTCTGTCAAGCAGATCAGTTTAGTTCAATGGTGATGGATGAAATATTTACAAGCATCTATATTTACAGTACTTCTTTCTGTAGATTACAGGCCAATATTCTTTTCTTCCATTCCTAGTCAATCTGAGTTCGGTTTCTTCAATGAGAAGGGGTAAATCTGAAAATGGTTGCTTAGCTGCTTTACCTGTGGAAAATCAGAACATGAGACAATAACAAATATGTACCTATTATTTTTTAAAAGCACACAGAATTTGCCCCCTAGAGACAACAATTTACTGACATAGCAAAAATTATCAGAAATATTGAAGATATTTTCTGGATTAGGATAGTTACAGAGCTAGACAGCAAATTGGGAATACTAGAACTACCTGGGAGAGTTAAGACTTGAACCTGGGCCTGCCTAACTCCAAAATCCAGAACTCTCTAGAGTCTAGACCATACAAATTCACATCCAAATCTACTGAAAAATTATCAGATTAGTTGACTTATAACATCCAGATCAAATAATTATACTTATGGTTAGACTTGATATTCAGCTTGTTAAAACATTTCTAGGTAATCATTCCTAATCCTGTTGAAATAGTATAAAATGCCAGACACTGTGGCTCATGCCTATGACCCTGGCACTCTGGGAGGCCAAGGCTGGAGAATCGCTTGAGACCAGGAGTTCGAAACCAGCCTGAGCAACATAGCGAGACCCCACCTCTACAAAAAATAGAAAACTCAGCCAGGCAAGGTATCGCACACCTGCAGTCCCAGCTACTCGGGAGGCTGAGGTAAGAGGATCGATTGAGCCCAGGAGTTTGACATTGCAGTGAGCTGCGATGATGCTACTGCACTCTAGCTCAGGCAAGAGAGAGAGCCTTTGTCTCAAAAAAATAAAAGTATAGCTTTCTGCCCGTGGACACTGCCGAGAAGCATCATTAAAGTCTCTCTTCCCACTGCCGTCATGTCTAAGTCAGAGTCTCCTGAAGAACCCGAACAGCTGCGGAAGCTATTCATCGGAGGGTTGAGCTTTGAAATGACCGATTAGAGTCTGAGGAGCCACTCTGAGCAACGGGGAACGCTCACGGACTGTGTGGTAATGAGAGATCCAAACACCAAGCGCTCCAGGGTCTTTGGGTTTGTCACATATGCCACTGTGGAGGAGGTGGATGCAGCAATGAATGCATGGCCACACAAGGTGGATGGAAGAGTTGTGGAACCAAAGAGAGCTGTCTCCAGAGAAGATTCTCAAAGACCAAGTGCCCACTTAACTGTGAAAAAGAGCTTTGTTGGTGGCATTAAAGAAGATACTGAAGAACATCACCTAAGAGACTATTTTGAACAGTATGGGAAAATCGAAGTGATTGAAATCATGACTGACAGAGGCAGTGGCAAGAGGAGGGGCTTTGCTTTTGTAACCTTTGATGACCATGATTCTGTGGATAAGATTGTCATTCAGAAATACCATACTGTGAATGGCCACAACTGTCAAGTAAGGAAAGCCCTGTCAAAGCAAGAGATGGATACTGCTTCATCCAGCCAAAGAAGTCGAAGTGGTTCTGGAAACTTTGGTGGCGGTCGTGGAGGTGGTTTTGGTGGGAACGACAACTTTGGCCATGGAAGAAACTTCAGTGTCGAGGTGGCTTTGCTGGCAGCCGTGGTGGTGGTGGATATGGTGACAGTGGGGATGGGTACAATGGATTTGGTAATGATGGAAGCAATTTTGGAGGTGGTGGAAGCCACAATGATTTTGGCAATTACCACAATCAGTCTTCAAATTTTGGACCCATGAAGGGAGGAAATTTTGGAGGCAGAAGCTCTGGCCCCTATGGTGGTGGAGGCCAATACTTTGCCAAACCACGAAACCAAGGTGGCTGTGGTGGTTCCAGTAGCAGCAGTAGCTATGGCAGTGGCAGAAGATTTTAATTATTCCCAGGAAACAAAGCTTAGCAGGAGAGGAGAGCCAGAGAAGTGACAGGGAAGCTACAGGTTACAACAGATTTGTGAACTCAGCCAAGCACAGTGGTGGCAGGGCCTAGCTGCTACAAAGAAGACATGTTTTAGACAATACTCATGTGTATGGGCAAAAAACTTGAGGACTGTATTTGTGACTAATTGTATAACAGGTTATTTTAGTTTCTGTTCTGTGGAAAGTGTAAAACACTCCAACAAAGGGTTTTAATGTAGATTTTTTTTTTTGCACTCATGCTGTTGACTGCTAAATGTAATAGTCTCATCATGACGCTGAATAAATGTGTCTTTTTTTTTTGTTAATGTGCTGTGTAAAGTTAGTCTACTCTGAAGCCATTTTGGTAAACTTCCCCAAAAGTGTGAAGATAGAATTCCTTCAGGGTGATGCCAGGTTCTATTTGAAA
Source organism: Indri indri (assembly GCA_004363605.1). NCBI lineage: Eukaryota > Metazoa > Chordata > Mammalia > Primates > Indriidae > Indri > Indri indri. The sequence goes on along the minus strand of RJWJ010010052.1, from coordinate 36,767 downwards.
TTCATTTACAACCTGCTTGGGTGGAGAAGCCATTGTCTTCAGAAACCTTGGTGTAGTTGAACTGACAGTTACTGTTGTGACCTGAAGTTCACCATTAAAAGGGTTCATGAAAGGAAAATCATGGAATTATTGGTTATAAAGATGATTGTTGGCATATCCTATGCAATATATCAAAATTGAATAATGGTACCAGATAAAATTATAGATGGGAATGAAGCTTGTGTATCAACCATTATCATGTGTAATCAACAAACGATTTAATCCTCTCGAAAAAAATAAAATAAAATAAAAGTATAAAACTAGATCTGTGAATCTGTAGAGAACTTAGTAGTTAGGGTATCCCTCAAGGGGAGGCATGAGCTTAGTTATATGCCAGTGAGTACATGTCATTTACTTGATATTATTATTTGTGTTTCAATAATTCAAGTGAATGCTTTGTGTGGCCTCCCAAGTTTTATTTTCTGGTCGGAAGTTGCAGAGTGGTAAAAAAAGCACAAAGACAGACAAAAAAAATGCTCCTATAGTTTTTTCAGTTAGTTTGTATTTATTTTCCAGATTTTTAACAATGAAAACAAACTACCTTTGTAATTTAAAGAAAAATGTATTTTAGTTTGGTTTGATGATATACATAAGGTTTTCTAAAGATATCCTTCTGAAAGGGTATAATAAATTTTAAAAACTACAAAAGACATTGGTAATTGTGTTTGTTCTACATGTGATTGATGAAAAATCAGGATAAGGGTCCAAAAGTATTGATATAAAGCATATAAATGTTAAATTTGCACAAATTTTTAAAAAATGATTGCCATATGTCACAATTTACCAGATTCATCACAGTTTTTTATCTATAAAATTTCATCTATTTTGTTCTAACAAATGAGGGGGAAACACTAATGGAAGAAAGCCTAAATTTAGCAATATATGCAAGGTATAAAGTTGTTATCAAGCATGACAGCTGTTCCCCCATTTTAAAAATGTGTACAATAATACAGAAGTGAAGACATTTTGTTTCTCAAACTGATTCACAGCAAGGTTCCTTCCAAACCCTACTGTGATATCCTTTGCAGTGGGATGCCTCAAAACAAGCATACCAAATAGAAGTTTTTTAAGAGTGACAAAAATATGAATACCCTTTCACAACCCTATTGCTATGAAATTATCCTCAGAAAAATAAAACAAGTGAAAGAACAAAATATTATTCCAGATTGTTCATGCCAACATTATAACTGGGTTGTGATTAAGTAAATGGGGTAATTAAGTAATCTTCCTGGTGGGATAGTGTGCAGCAATTTAAAAAATCATAAGACCATACTAAAATATGTAAAATAATTAGAAAAAAATGATAGAAGTAGGAGAAATAAGAAAATATACCACATGGTTCTGATTTCATTTCATTATATTTATCCATTCATCCTGAAACTAGCCTCATATTTTAGAAGATAATATTAAGGTTTGCGAAATACTTCTTAAATTCATTTTCTTCTATATTTTCCCTTATTTACTATTTCTGCTGATTGAGGAGGGCTCAGGAATAATATAAGTGAATTAAAACCTAAAATAATGCAAAAAGCGTTCCTTTAATCTGAAATTCTAACCTCCCTTACCACAACTGCTTATAGAATTGGGCAGGGGGAGGGAAGAAACAGTACAAAACCAATTTTGGTTTCTTTCCAGATTATGTTAATGAGCAATAAAAATACCCCTAAAGCTAAAGAAGCAAGGAAGAAACAGATAATCAACAAATAGGATTATCTGGTCCCATATAATTAAAAGCACAAAACAGTTTACAACTCTACTTACCAAAAAAATAGCTTACATATGTACCCACTTAATAAAAACTAACTCTTCATAATAATTATCCAGCTTTAAAATCATTTGTAGTTACTATAACATATTCATTAGAGAAAGAGTAACTGAAATTACAAACTTGGATACTGTCCAGAATTTGGAGAATATCCCAAAATTCTATGGCTTGTATAATAAGTAATTTTCTTTTGAAATTTTACACTGCCTCCTTTCCACTACTTATAAGAACCAAATGGAACCAATTTTGTTCTAGATTACTCACCACTCGTACTCCATAATGGATGTGGGCCACAGTGAAAGCAGCTGCTAATGTATACAGGAGACCATTCTCAATGGAAGAGGCTATTCCTGAGTTTACCGCCAAAACAACCAAGAAGAGAGGAACCAGCAACCAATTCAAAGTTGGGCACCGGGTACTGCTCATTTGGCAAACAATCAGCTGACACTAGAAGTTAGTATAAAAAAGAAAGAAAGAAAAGTTTAATTAGCAAAACACTTCCAAAACTAGTCATTTCAACATTTAGAAAGCATTCCAGTACTTGAGCCAACACATTTACATTAGCTAAGTTCAGTAGTTCTCAACTGCTCAAGGGGCCCAACCAGCCCCTTCCCCTACCTCCAAATCCACACACCCTCAGAGTGTGTCAGAAGAGACTAGAAGATAATTTAATAAGGATGCTACAGAAGGCATTCTTCCACTGGGCAACATTTTGGATAAAAGAAATTTCTCCCAATTTTAAGATCCTATGGTATTTGGAAAAAAAATTCAAAATAGCCTTCCACACAACTAAATGTCTTTATGGCAACGATGAGGAAGTGCTACCTCCATTTCAGTCATAATAACATAATTAACTTCTCAGAACCTTTTGGTCCCCTTAGTTTTCAAGACCTTACTCAAATACAGTTTTATTCTTTCAGAGATATTTTGTATACACTGCATTAGTGTTTTCCAATCTTTAATCCCTGTAAAATCAGTAGGACTTGGGATATTAAACTAATATTATAGACAAGGAAACAAGCTCAGTAGCTAAGTTACAAAACAAAAACTCACAAGACCTGTCTGAGCTAGAGCACAGGCCTCCTGGCCGGCGGGACCATCAGTGTCTTTTCTCAACACCTAACCTTTCCTTCATCTGTGCTCTTGCTGGGCGATAGCATGGAATGGGATTTTTTAAAAATACGTTGTATTTATTATAAAGTTTTTTACTCCATGTTCTTAATTTAACAATCAACTGATTTAAAAAAGTGTGTGGGCCAGGTCTGGTGGCTCACACCTGTAATCCTAGCCCTCTGGGAGGCCAAGGCAGGAGGATTGCTTGAGCTCCAGTTCAAGACCAGCCTGGGCAAGAGCAAGACCCCCTCTCTACTAAAAATAGAAAAATTAGCTGGGCATGGTGGTATACACCTACAGTCCCAGCTACTTGGAGGATGAGGCAGGAGGATCACTTGAGCCCAGGAGTTTGAGGTTGCAGTGAGCTATGATGACGCCATTGCACTCTAGCCAGAGCGACAGAACAAGGCTCTATCTTAAAAAAAAAAGTGTGTTTTCTCTCTCTCAAAAATCCCCTTCAAGCTTCCTAAACTGCAGCCATTCTAGCCATACTGTTAATAGTATTTATAGTCTGAAGGGAATCCATAAATTATTCAATAATTCTTCAGCAGGCAATGAAAACAAAAAATTTAAGTATGTCACAGTTCCAAAATACTATTGCAGTCCCCACAAATCCTACTGGTTTCAAAGAGCAAAACAATTTTCAGCATGTTCTGTTTTTGAGGTTATTAATTATTCCTTCAAATTTCTGATGTAAGTTATCTTTAAATTAAAATCTGCTTATTCTAATACAAGATTTTTCAAATTATCAAATTCTGTCATATATTCCTTATCTATTATGATTTTTAAAAGAAAAAAAATCTTACTGTGATGTTGGCAAAGGCTGTTCCAACCATAAAGTAAAATACTCTAGGATGGATCTCTAAAATATCTGAAGGCGACCAGAGGATCCATGCTGTAGACAAAATGAATAGCAAACATGGAGAAAAGAAGGGAACCATAGCTTCATAGACTGAATTGTGTTTCAAGGTGTTATTTTTATAGCTTCTGAAAAAAAATCAAGTAATACAAAGAACATTATTACATATAAAACTTATACTATATAGCACTTTGTGTTTCCAAAGTACTTTCAAATTTATTCTTTTATTTTATACTCACAATAATCTTATGGCATAGACAGAACCAACCTCATTAACCCCATTTTATAGACAGGGTAAGTGAGGCTAAAAGAATTTAAATTTAAATTTGCAGAACTTGCTACCAAGTGGCAGGGCCAGGATTAGAATTGAAGTGTTCTGGCTTCTAATCCCATTTTTTTTTCTTTAAACCAAACTATCCACTGTTGTGTTACGAATACAAGGATGACTAAAACTTGATCTTTGTTCTAACCTAATAGGAGAAATGAACATGAAATACCAGAAGAGTACCTCACAGTGATACTTTGATACAAAGTGACAGACAACTGGGAGTGAGCTGTAATTCACATTAAAGACTGAAGTGGCACTCCCCACACCACATCTTTGTGTCTCTAAGCACATAGGAGGTATGTGAACAGAGCCCCAAATTCCACTTCTGGTTCTGCCACTGATCACATGACCTTGGGCAATATGTTACTCAATCAGAAAATCATTGTTACAAAATAAGAAGGAAATGACTCAAGCCTTCAGAGCTTTAAATTTTATGGCTTCTATAAATGACTGTCAGCTGCAATAAATAAGGAAAATTCATAGAGGCTGGCTTAACATAAGTAAGATTCTGCCAGACAGATCTGAGCGCTAAAGGAAGAAGTGGGAAGTACAAGAAAGTTTTCTGACTGGAGGAAACAGCAGAGGAAGAGTGGGAGAAAAATTATTGAGGACGGAAACAGCAAAATATATTCTGGACACAATAAGTAAATTCGGTGTGGCTGAGCAAAGGTGGGGAAGTGCATAGATCAGAGGGATGAAACTCTATCTGGGTAACTTCCTTCTCTCCTCCAACCCAAGCAAGAACTTCTATTGTAAGTGCTACTTGAGAAGAGTCTACACAGGTCCACTTTGGTCCTCAATTACACACATTCAGAAATTTTATCCTATGATCCTGCTAATTAAACTTACAGATAATCAATTTATAAAACAGAGTGCAACTGTGTCAGTATTCAACAGGGATATATTCCCTCCTGGTGAATGCATTCACTCACAAAAGTGAGAAATTTGAAGACTGGTGAGCCCAAAACTTAACAAAAGAACTAGTAGTTTTGTGCTGTTTGAATTGACTACATTAGCCATCACTGATACCTTAAATTATCCTAACCTCATTCTAGATTCAAAATACAGGTTTCATGACCTTTTCAAAATGTCCTGACTTGAAAAGGAAAATAGATCTTTAAATTCAGCCAAATAACAACTTCTAAAAATTTTCATATTTCTTGCCCATTCAAAAAAAAAAAAAATACTTACCTGAAAAAGTTTAACAAACTCATTGGAAGAGTCACACATAATGCACAACCTAAAGGAAAGAATATTTAAATTATTATGAATTATTATTCAAGAGTGATGATATAATAATTGAATCCCCACAAAATACACAGTATTTTTAGAACCCATAATTTTCAGGTTCAAATTTACTTCTGTAATAAAATTTAATACATTTCTAAACAACATTTACAGCTGGAAAAGTAGCAGTACAACTTGGTGATTCAGAGGACAGACTCAAGGAGCCAGTATGGGCTTCAATTTCAGTTGTACCACCAACTGGTTATGTGACTTTAGACACGTCAGCCTTTCAGTACCTCAGTTTCTTCATTTATAAAATAGAAATAATAGTACCAACCCCAGAGTTTTGATAATTAAATGAGTTAAGACATGTTAAGACACCTGGAATAGCAGGTGGTATACATAGTAAGTTGCACAATAATTGTGAGCTACTGGAAGGGGGGATAATTAATGGATCCTGTTGCTTCCCATTTATACTTATTTCTACCTCCCTAACATTTTCAATTCCCTTCCCTACCCCCACGAGCACACTGGTTCTTTCCCCTCAAACCTAAAAACAAGGATAGCCTTCCCAAGAAACCCTACCATTGATTCTGCTACCTTACCTACTATCTTACTCTATGTCCTCTCATTTGCCAAACTTTTCTGTTGCCTTCAACTTCTTAGCACTCTTTAATTCATTCTGCCCCCCATTCTGCTAAATTGTACTCCTGAAATTTACCAAGCTTTCCTAATGACCAGACTCTATCCTTCATTCCTTACTTCTAAGTAAAATGACTTAGTTGACTATCCACTAATTGTAATTCTTTCCTCCCTTCGCCTTTATGATCCCATTCTCCCATTGTTACTGCTAGCCATCTAACTATTTCATTTTGTGTCCTTTATTGGCAATTCTACCTCCTGCATATTCCTGACTGGGTGTTCCACTCTGTTTACACTCTCCCTCAGAAAACCTCTTAGAGCCCAACTACAAGCTTACAGCATTTAACTCTAATATCTAGTTGTGTACTCTTGGGCAAATCCAACAATCTCTCTGAGCTTCGCATTCCAGTTGTACAATGAGGATGAGTTCAATGATTTTCTAGTGTCACTTGTATCTTTAAAATTCTCTGATTTTACCATCTACAGAGATGTAAATTCTTAATCCCTCTCTCTTTCAAACTCCAAACTGATACATCTGGCAACTTTCTGGACACTTCATTTGGATATTTCATTGTAATGCAACATATTAGCTCTAGTTTGTTTACTCCAGACTCCTGGTGACTCTACTTGGCTTGAAGGTCAATGCAGCTACAACCTTAAGAATCAAAGGTAGAAAACATTCCTTCAAAACAATTCCTAAGACATTTGGCTAAAAACAGAAAAAAGACTGGAACCCAACAGGAATCAACAGGAATCTTATCTTGAAAAATGAATTACTCTGCTACTTCTAAGCCCAAATGGAACAAATTAGGAGATTTTAGAGGGAAAGGAAGAACGCAAGCTGATATCCTCAATGTCCTCAGAAATTTTTGGCAGCTTATTCCATGTCGAACTGGGAAGCACTGGAGGGGAACCGAGGCCAAATTAATTAACCCAGAATTACTTGTTGCTCTGAGGTGTTGGAAATAGACTGAGACAAACTACCAAAAGGTTTGCTACCAAATATAATTTTAGCTTAAAAAATCTTGAAATAGCTTCATCTTAAATACAGTAAACATGCAGAAAGCCTGGGATCTATATAGCTTGCCAAAGATAAAGACTGTACCTTCTATTTCTTTCTTTCTTGAGACAGGGTTTCACTCTGTCACCCAGGCTGCAGTGCAGTGGCACGATCATAGCTCACTGCAGCCTCAAACTCCTGAGTTCAAGGGATCCTCCCACCTCAGTAGCTAGGACTACAGGCACATGACATCATGCCTGGCCAATTTTTTAAAAATTATTTTTGTAGTGACGGAGTCTCTATGTCACCCAGGCTGGTCTAGAACTCCTGGCCTCAAGCAATCATCCCACCTTGGCCTCCCAAAGTGCTGGGATTACAGGCATGAGCTACCAAGCCCGGCCTCATCTTCTTTTTCTTCCCTAAATAGTATTTAATGTACTCTCTGTAAAGAGTACTTAATTTTTAAATATTTATCTATTAAACTCTATAGTTCAAGTATTTAACAGTGATAGAACCCATACATATGCAGACCTGCTTTTTGCATTGCCCTAACTGAAGGCCCAGACTTCATAATATAGGAAACTTAACAGTTATAGAAAAATCAGAGTAGAATTCATTAAAAAGGATCAAGTAGAATGAGATACGATCCAAGGATAACATGGTCATAAAACATATTCTGGTTCGTCATATTTCCAGCTTACTTATTAAACAGGAACTTCGTTTAAGCCACCAAGACGAGAAGTGCCTTCAGAAAAGTTAAAAAGATGTACAATAGGGAGAAAATTGTAATCCACACCAAAACAAAGGATTACTATACCTAATATGTAAAGAGCTTCTAAAAATAAAGGAAATGGCCAACAACTCTATAGAAAAACATGAGCTTGAGATACATTAAATACACAGAAAAAGAAATACGAATAGCTCTTAACACTAAAAAAATTTATTCATAATAAGAGAAATATAAGATAAACTGGCTGAAAATTTCTCACATTTAGTCAAAAATATTAACTTACATATCCAACAGACTCAACAAGCTCAATAAATACCAAGAAGGACAAATACAAAGAAAACCACACCTAGGTACATCACAGTCAAACTTCTGAAAGCCAAAGATAAAGAGAGAATCTCAAAACAAGAGAAAAAAACCCATCACAGAGAGAGTGACAATGATATATGAACTGATTCACAAACAGTGGATGCCAGAGAACATTAGAATGTTATCTTGAAAATGCAGAAAGAAAAAATTAAGGCAAAATCAATATATTTTCACATAAGTAAAAACTGAGAATGTATTGATACCAGGTCTGCACTACAAAAAATTGTAAAGGAAGTCCTTTAGACTTCTGTGAAAGAACACTGTACGGTAATTCAGATACATAGAAAGGAATGAAGTGTAGCAGAAATGGGAAATATGTGGGTTAAGTCTACACATTATTCAATAACCCAGGGGTTAGAGAGTAGTGGTGTATTTCAAACAAGATTGGCAATGATACTGAAAACTGTTGGAATGGGTAATGGTATATAGGGATTTATTATATAAAAGTAGAAATATTACAAAGAATATAGATGGTCACTTTTTTTACACAATTAAAAGGGGAAAAAAGGAGGGGGAATCCTGCTTTCTAGTTGGGTAGTCTGTCTGTTGTATCCAAAGATGACAATCTTACATAATGGCAGACAGAAGCCACTCCACCTACTACCAACCTTGTATCATCCTTCACGGCACACTGAGGCTCTAGTCCAACCCCATCACCCCAGCACCATATATTTTATCAGCAGAAACTGAATGGCTTAAGCCCTAAGATCCTTTTACCCATTTGTATCTGCTCAGGAAAGTTGATTTATGTATAGAAACGTGAGCTTTTGTTTTATTTCAGAAGGAAGAATTCAGATAAATTTATAAGTTATAAAGAAAAGTATGTGCCTATTAAAGTACCTACTCAACAATCAAAAATATGTCTCATATGTCAGAGGATCCTAGCTTATCTTTAAAATTAACACTTAAATGTTAAATGCAGAAAACCTGCACTTAAAAGCTGCTTAAATCAAAAGATTTGCTACATGGTAGGAACAGAAAAATAGCCTTTTCAAGGTAAAGAAATAACAGTTTATACAGGTACCATAATATGGACATTTAGTAGATTACAAGGTAGCTCCTAAAATATGAGAGCCACAGAAAAAGGCCCAACTCTTTTGAAGGCCCAACTCCTCTGAACAGCTTCTAAGCCTTATCGCATTCCCATTCCATTACCAAGGTTCACCAATAGAAAGAAATATGGTAATTTTTTGATAGGGGACCAGAGCATAGTCCATATGTATGCCTTTTTACTTCTACAAAGGTCCATAGGGCCACTCACAGTGACCCAAAATAACCACCCAGACTCTTCTTTGCCTCGTTCCATTCCACTAACACTCTCCTGCACTCGGTCAATTATCCCACAGATACCCCCTTTGGCTAAAATCAAAAGGGAAACATCACCACTACCAAAACCTTTAACTAGCATTCAGAGAGTATCTGAGGGGAATATATATTTAATTTTTGGAGTAGATATATTATAAAATAATCTCTATATTCCATCTATTGTATTCACAAATACTAATAATCTCCAACTTTGAGATAAATATGAAATCTATACCAAACATCCACCTAAACACGGACCCTCCAATATAGTCTAGATTAATCTATGAATAGTTACTTTACCAGGCTTTTGTGATCTATTCTGGTATTTCCCGCCGATTAGAAATCAGCTTGGTACTGAACAAAAAAATAAAATTAGGTTGAAATCCTATGGGGTTATAGGGTTGTTCTGGAGGTTCGCAGGGGTTGGGGGGTTGTTGTTGCTTGTTATAGTCAAACACTGACTTCTGATAACAAAGTGATGGTTAAAACAGGCAGGCTTCAACATGGAGCTTCTTACCAATAATCATTGTAGTGAATAGGTCTCTATATAAGAAATTAAACAGGAAAGGTTCATACCAGGCCTCAACTCCCACAACCGCAGTCACTATGTAGACAAAAGAAATAGTCTGAAAGGAAAATGCAGACAAAAGCATATAGAAGCATTAACAGCTGGAAAGATCAGGAGTCAACAATGCTTTATGCAGCATTAAGTCTAGTCAAACAGTTTTAGTAAAAGCAAGAAGCATGCTTAAATTTGGTATGTGGCAAGTCTTCTTACCTTTAAAAACATGTTTTTCTAGCCAACAATGCTACAAAATAACTTATAGACCATACATGGAGCACTTTAAAGGCACCTCATAAATTGGTTAAGTCACACAATAATTCAATTCGCACACCCCACCACTTCCCTCAACAAACACACTCCAACTTCTGGTTTCTTCACTGGAGGCTTAGATGCAAAAGGACAAAATGGCAACACAAAAAGCTGCAATTTGAAGACCGAGAAAGTTAATAGTAAGCCTATTAAAGTAAGAGAAAAGAAATCTCTCTACTCACTGAAAAGTTGGCAATGAAGATGAAAAGCCAACAATTTAATTAAATGTGCACATCTCCCTTTATAAAACCAACAGTTCAAGTGAATATTTAATAACATTAAGAAATTGTTAAATTTTTTGCATAATAATGGTATTGTGATTACTTTTTTAAAAGAAGCCATTATCATTTAGAGAGATATAAGCAAAATATTGATCACATTGTTCCTTTAAAACATATACATGAAACTAAACTGGCCACATGTTGCTAATTGCTAAAGCTAAGTAATGGGTACATAAAGGTTCATTATACTAGTGTCTCTACTTTTTTATATGTTTGAAATGTTCCATAAGTAAAAATAAAATAAACTAAAAATTTTTAAAGCACACATAAGTTCTAATCAAAAAAGTATAATAGCAGTAAAGAAGGAATGACAAAACCTTTCCAAATATTATGGCAATATTGAAAATTGAAGGCAGAACACATACTTACCACCTGGCTAATGTCATATCCCCATGGCAGGAAAAGAATCCCTGTGTTATACTTTTCCCAGTGGGAAAGGATGAAAGAAAACAAAACTACCCATAGCAATAGGTAAAGAACAAAAACACTGACACCGGTTGATCCTCGTCCAAAGATGGAATACACAGTTACAACAAAATAGACACATGACCAACTATCCAGGCCATGGTCAAAAAGTTCCCCTAAGGGAGTGCTGGAATTGGTTCTACGAGCTTGCTTTCCATCGACACCATCTGCAACAAAAACATATACCACAGGAAAAGTTCAATATCAGTATGGAAAACGTCTTCTTTAATAAAACTGGAAGAAAAAAACAAAACAAACCAGCATATCGCAGGAATGTTAAGTATAGCTACCAGCCATCTTTAATTCCTATAATTCGAAGATTTCAGAAATAAAATGTTTCATTTCTTAAAGTTTAATCTAAAAATCAAAATATATTATATCACACTGAATGGTGTCAATTTTAGGAAGCGTTCTAGCTGGACTCAATCCCTCCAAATCTGCTAAACAATTGGGTTGTCCTACTAGCCACAAATTCTGAAGCCTTCAGAGAACATTCGATAGCTTTTCATTATAATTTATCTAACTTCTTCTTGCTCTAGGATCCAAAAGTACTTCAGTCATAACAGCTATTTCATCCTGTTTGAAATTATAGTCACTTTTTTTTTTTTGGTAGAGACAGGGTCTTACCATGTTGCCCAGATTGGTCTCTAACTCCTGGCCCCAAGCAATCCTCCTGCCTCAGCCTCCCAAAGTGTTAGGATTACAGGCAGGAGCCATTGCACTCAGCCTACAGTCACTTCTTTACACATCTACTGTCCCCTCCACAATTTTAAGTGCTTTCGGAAAATGTACATAGTAGGTGCTCAAACAAATATAAGAATTTATATTTGTGCAATGCACTATTCTTGGTGCCAAAAAGATTGCAAGAATTTTGGAATAAACTAAGTTTGTGCCCTCAGACTGTTTACAGTTGAGAAAGGGACAAAACATGATAATTAAAGGTACAGTATGTCACAAACCATAAAGGAGTGCAGAAAAGGAAGGGTTCTCTTCAGCCCACGGTAATCTAGAATGTCTTTTCAGGCAAGATGAAAGGTGAGAGGGAACATAAAGAATGAGCTGGAATTCAGTAGGTAAGAGATAAAAGAGCATACTCTTTCAGGAGGAGGGAGTGCCATCAGCAAAAAACACCGAGATGGAAAAGCACAAGCCATGTTCAGAAAATGCCAAGTAGTTTAGCTTGACTAGAAACTAGCATGTGAAGAGGGCAGTATATAAAAAGGCCAGAAAGGAGATGTGAGCCAGTTTAAAAGTTTTAAGGAGTATGGGGAGTCACTAAAGATACCTGAGTAGGGAAATGACAAGAAAGAAAGCAATACTTAGGAAGAGTCACCTGAGTCAGTGTGACTGACAGGCTAGAGAGAGGGACACTAATTAGTAGGCCTAAATTGAGATAGAATGCTTCGGAATGACAGGCTGGGGGCAGGTGAGACATTAAGGAGGTCAAAATGACAGAATGCAGTAAAAGAGAAGATGTAAGACCTAAGGAGAAAAAGACAATCTCCAGAGTTTCTAGTCTGGGTAACTAAGAGAGTGTAGTGTTAACAGAAAGAAGGAAGTTAGAAGCAGCAGCAAGCCTGATGGAAAAGATGCAGAGGACAACTTTAGATACTGAAATTGAAGTGCTGGCAGGATATCCACACGGTAATGTCAAGCAACTCAATCCAGTGGTACTTACTAGCAACTCAGAAGATAGAAGAGGGCTGGATATAAACATGGGAATCATCTCAAGAAAGAATGTTAAGTGAGAATCAGGATCACCAGGGGAATGAGGAGAAGAGAGAGTTAAGGCTAAAGCACAATGGAATGCCTTCATTTAAGGGCAGAAACAAAGAATCCTGTGAAAGAGAGCCTGTCCCACTGAATTATAAAATCCCCCCCACGCCTGACCCCTCAGCAAAAGAAATAGTTTTGCTAAGTGCATCAGAATTAGGCTACTTATAAAGATTCAGATTTAAGGAATTAAAATTCCTATAATTACTGAGTTTACTGTGCTCACCATAGAATTATCCCCAGTGCCTAGCTCGCTCTGTGGCAGAGGACCTTTATAAATATTGCTGAAGGAATATATGAATGTATGAAGCCCAAACTCCTGCCCAAATACTACAGATCTCTGTTATACAGGGTTGGGAAATTTTTGCTCTTAAGTAGCTAAAATATCTTCTAAAAGCCTTCTTGTTATTCATTGGGTTTACAATTTCCTATTTTCAATGCAACTCTTATGCAGTTGTTATAATATTGGATTCAAGAACTACCTATTAATTAGGTTTTATACATTTTCTCACTGAACCCCATCCAGCTCCACAAGTATGAGGTCTAGATATGTTGCAGATTTTTTTTTCTTAAAAAGGTAATTCAGGGCATATACCATATATTACAAGAGACCCCCCCCCACCCCAGTAGGACTTAGGGCAGCATCCTGTGATCAAACACATTAATATTTCTACAGCAAAACCCATGAATAGTGTCACTAAGTAGAATAAAGATTATAAACTGCCTCATGTTAGTTCCTAAGACAGGTTTTGCAACAAGTAGTTCTTGTTAGGACAAGATGTTTGCCAGAAAATTGTGGACCTGAAACAACAGGTAGATGGTATTAATACATCAAAAATCTCTATTCCTCTCAGCAGTTCTTCACAACGAAATCCTTCAGCAGCAATTAAAAACCTGCTCATCTTTAACAAAAATGCACAAAAGTCTCCACCTAAATATGTAACTTTTAACTAAGCTTCCCCCCATTCTAGACTTCACCAATGTCTTCCTTCTCCAAACTCTTACAGTTTTGGTCACCCACCATGCCAGCATTTAATCACGTAGCAGGCTATACTGGTTTTATGAGAACAAGTCATTTTTATCTAAAGAGATCTAAGTGACTTGAAGTTAGGGTCTGCTATTTTACATGCATTTAAAAACTCTTTACTGAGTGTCTACTGTGAGTTAGGCAATGTTCTACATACTGGGGATAGAGCAGTGAACAAAACAATACTCACTCTCATGGAACTTAACATTTTAGTTAGAACAGACAGACAACAAACAAGCAGGCAAGTAAATATCTGCAAATATTTGTACTGCTTTCCAAACTTAAGCAAAAAGATGTCTTATCCAAAGGTTGGCAAACATTTTTTGTTAAGGACCAGACGAGAAATGTTTTAGGCTTTGTGGGACATGCGCTCTCTGCTGCAACTACTCAACTGTGTCTTTACTGCAGGAAAGCAACCACAGACAACATGTAAAGGAATAAGCTGTGTTCCAATAAAACTTTACTTACAAAATAAGCAATGGGGCAGATTTGGCCCACAAGTAGTAGTTTGCCAACTCCTATCTTATTCTGTGAATACCTAGCAACGAATGACAATATTTTTCATAGAGAAATTCAAAAACATATTTATCAATTTGAACAGGATATTAATAAACTCCAGTTAAAAATGAATTAAGCATAGGAGAAAATGTTAATTTAGTGGGTGGCTCTCCTTGCCAATTCACCAGCCACTGGCTAAAATGAGTATTTACCAATTTCTTACCTAGAGTGTAGGCTATAAAGTTGAGGATGCCCACTACAATCCAAACCCAATCAGGCACATGCTTGTGACCTGGTGCTGCAAAGGAAAGTAAGCAAGATTTTAGTACGGTTGAACCAAATACAATAGTTCTTATGATAGCATATACTGCATGAGAAATGTTTTTATTTGTTAATTAGAGGTTACAGTACTTGACAATATATTTTGAATACAGAACTAGGTAAATATTAATATATATCAGGAAATTCTGGCAAAACCAAAGAAGTAACACCTCAGCTCCTCATAAACAGTAAGCATTTATTTTGAGCTTTTATCATAATTCAAGATTGAGGGTTCATCTTTACTTGAAAATTACCTATGTGCCTAGAATAAAAAATATTTTTGGAATTTAAAAAATGATTGCTTTTAATCCTTGTTTCTGATTATACTACAAACACGTATTGAGCCGTCACTCTATGCTTTCTCACCATTATCAGTTAGCTAAACAAAGACCGTCTGATTTGGGTATAGACCGATTACCTCAACTGGATGATCTGGGCATCAGAATCATTCTGAAATGCCTGGACCTCACTTTTTCCCCTGTGATAAAACAACTGATAACCAGGAAGTCTGGGTTCTAGTCCTGGCTCTGTAATCAACCAGCAGTGTGACCTTAAATACATCAGTTAACCTCTCCTGTCTTGTATTTCCCAAATACACTGGGAATAGATGGGTTATCTGGTCCTTCAAGTTCCATGATTTGGGAAAAAATATATATAACATTTATATATTTTAGTTCTCTTAATAACTAAGTAATTAATCTTATTTAGAGTAGTCAGGGAAAATATTTCTATTTACAAAGATACATTTTTTAGGGTGTCATGAGGAATAAAATATATATATATAAAAAAACATTACCCAAATCATGCTTAATGAAATTTAACCTTACTTATCATTCATGTGGTACTTTATGATCTTCTCATCCTTCAAAGTTAGAACTCAAGACTTCAATGACCATATTACATATACAGAAGCTATGGCTAAAAGTTTTAGTTGATAAAGTTCAGCATATGTACAGTTTCGATTATTCAGAATTTCTATGATATCAAAAGTCATGTGTATGAAACTCTATCAATATTCAAAATTTCTACAAAAGCAAAAGTCGTAAGTGTTTGAAACTCCAAATTTTCCTACAAAAACAATGTCAGTTTTTCTTAGTTTCTCCAGGTTGGTCCACAAGGGTCTGCTGAACCCACAACAAGATGAACTGTAACACTAAGACTCCTTCTGAGTTATATCATTTATAAGTATTCCTATTCGAAAACAAATTCTCTCAGAATGCAAAAAACACTCATCCATCTCCATCTTTCTATTCCTCTCAACTCGATGAACTGGCTAAGCCATAAAAATAAATCCTGTCTCCCACTATCCCCCGCTCCGCCCAAATACACTCCAGATTCTTTCCGATGGCCTGGGGCAGAAGCTGGGCGTGGGACTGAGTGAAGAAAGGAACAGGTCTGAGAGAAGATGTTGGAGCAAAGGGTGGACACAGGCTGAATGCTGGCTCCAAAAGCACCTCCTTTTTCTCTTCCCAAATAAGGGTCCGGACTTGTCAATAAATGTTTAAGGTCTAAGAACCATTATCAGAGGAAACTGGGAGTCCTTAAAGGCAAGTAGAGATGCTGAGCAGAGGGAAAGATCACATTTCCTTTAGAAGAAAGTATATTTTTCTTCCATGACTGAAAAAGGGGAAGGGGAAGGGATCTTCCTGGAACTGACAGGTATATTGGGCCCGGCTTGCATTCATTTTCAGGCAAAGTTTCACAACCTTAATTTTCCATCTTCACATAAATCCAATTATTCTTTGCCAAACCTCATTGCTTTTTAGACAGCATATGTATATTCAATAGGCAAGTTGGTATACTATTGCCAGAGCTTAATGGAAACATAACACTGTAAAAACACAACTTAGCTTTTATATACAACTCTGACATCTTACATATCACCATAATATCCAAAACTTTTCAGAAATACAAGCATGTTAATAGAACCAGAAAATAACCAACCACATCTCATTATTCTCTACTCGGACATTTTAAATTTTATATTAAAATAGTATTCTTACCTGAAGCATAAAAGTCAGGATCAAAGTATGCCATAAGTAGAAAATTGAATACAACCAGCAGAAAGCCAGAAAAAGTTATCAGATTGGGAGCCAGCCAAGTAGGAAATACCTATGTTTTCAAAATAATTATAAAATAATTAAAGCAGAATAGCTATCCAATATATACCACAACATGCAAATTAAATAAATTTTACAATTTTACAATAAAAGCTATAAATCTCAAACATTATATGCAGCAGTTATATACATTAAAATGTAAACCATAATCTCCATTAGCATTTCTTATTTCTTTCTGTCCATTACATTTTAAATAGCTCTATAAT
Organism: Indri indri; assembly: GCA_004363605.1. NCBI lineage: Eukaryota > Metazoa > Chordata > Mammalia > Primates > Indriidae > Indri > Indri indri. The sequence goes on along the minus strand of RJWJ010010052.1, from coordinate 19,828 downwards.
CAGCAAACTTCTATAATCATAACATTAAATCTACTTTAGAAAATTTTAAAAGGCATTTTACAAAAATGATAAATCAGAGTATAAATGTGTATTTCAACAACGAGGTAAATCAAACCATCTGTGACTAAGGGAAGGGTAGTTTCTGTAGAAATCTTATTAAACTGAGAGCTGCATCTATAACACTCCATAAAATAGGTTAAAATATTTAAAACTAAAACAAAAAGTACATGCCTATTAATTATCTTACCTTTACAATAGTGTTCCAAAATGGATGCATGATATACAGAGAAAGTGGATTGGTATCTACAGCACTGTACTGTTAAGAAATGTAATAAAATATTCAGAGTTAATGCTTGCCTGCTAGAAAACAGAACAATACTTCTCAAATGAAAGTACTACAAAAATAACCTGGAGAATATATCTACTTATTTAATGTCCTTACCTAAGTAACAAAACTGGAGTAGCAATATAAATGGGGCAAAGACTGTCAAGCATGGTCAGATAGTACTTTCATGGGGGCCACAGGGGAAGTCTAAAGATCAACCCCAAATCATGGAATTAATCATACAGGGGTTATTTCATTAGCACATACTCATCCAGAGTACAAATTACCAGGATGATCACTGACTCATCCTTCTCTCTCAATCAACTTTTACATTACAGTGTTTCAGTACAGAAATTTATGTTACTTACATGTTCTCATTTATACAGAATCAGTAAAATGCACACTGTGTGCATTCAAACACTGACCACATATCTTCTCAACCTCCTTCATCCCTCTCAACTTATAGGAATCTAGGTGTTTTTCCCCTCGATACCATTACTAATACACTTACTGTGTGACCTTGGGCACTTTACTTAATCTATCTGCCTTAGTTTCTTCACCTGTAAAATGAAGATGATAGTCCTTATCTCAAAGGACTGCCATAAAGATTCCATAAGTTAATACATGTGAAGCCTTAGAACGGTACCTGGCCCACAGCAAGTGCTACATAGGTATTAGCTATTATTATTAAATGTGTTTTGAGTACCAAAGGAATGAATGACAGATCCCTCTATGGCAGCAAAGTGGACTGCATAAATATGCAAAGATCAAATAAGGTTGTGTGGCATTGAAGCTTATTCTCCAATTACTGAGCTGTTTAGTAGGAATTCAAAGGAAATTTTAACAGATATACATATATAAATATGCAAAAACTTTCAGAGTCATGTTGATAACTTTTTCATCTGACACACACTGGAGTATGTAGGAAGCACTCCACTAGGAATCGGGAAGAAGGGATATAAAACTGGTAACAGACAATTCATACTCCCAAGAAGTTCACAGCATTATCTGTGATATCACCTAATTCATCCATCAGACACTTAAATGATGTTACACTAGTCAAATGTTTGAAAAAATTTTGGTTATCTTTTGTGTTTATGCTTAGTATGTATATAAAATAAGTAGTAATCATTTGAGTATCTAATTTTTTAAAAATCATAAAGATCAAAACTTCTTCCTGAATGTTTTATGAATATGCAATAAATAACTCTCAGTGTTTCAAGACTTAAAATTGTGATGGAACAAAAAAGTAAATAAAATGTTTAAAATACTGCTAGCAATAATAGTCAACCAGTAAGTCAAATGTTTATTCAACAGATTCCATATCTAAGGTTCTTCCATTCCTCCAACCCATTCTGACAAAAATGGGATAGCTTGGACAAAAGATACGAGACAGGTGGTAGTAAGAAAATGATGATAGACAATGTGGTTTGCTTCTATTGGCCAGAGTCAGAAGCTATGAAGCTGCATCCCGACTCTCTGCAAGAGCCTATTTAAATTAGTACAGTAGCCCCCCTTATCCAAGGTCTCACTTTAACCATGGTCATCCACAGTCAGAAAATTGGTGAATACAGCACATTAAAATATTTTGAGAGAGAGACCAAGTTCACATAACTTTTATTACTGCATATCGTTATAATTGTTCTAGTCTATTATTAAATGTTACTTATTGTTGTTAATTTCTTAGTGTGCCTAGTTTATAAATTAAACTTTATCACAGGTATATACGTAGAGGGAAAAACAGTATATACAGTTCATCCCTCAGTATCCATGGAGGATTGGTTCCAGAACCCTCTATAGATATCAAAATCCACAGAAGTGCAAGTCCCCCATATAAAATGGCATAGTATTTGCATATAACCTACGAACATCCTCCCATATACTTTTTTCTTTTTTTTTTCATTCCCATAAACTTTAAATCATCTCCAGTAATAGATTATTTATAATACCTAATACAATGTAAATGCTATATAGCCCAGTGCAGTAGCTCACATCTGTAATCCCAACATTTTGGGAGACCAGGGCAGGAGGATTGCTTGAGGCCAGGAGTTCAAGACCAGCCTGGGCAACATAGCAAGACCCCGTCTCTACAAAAAGTAAAAAAATTAGCCTGGTGTGGTGGCTCACACCTGTAGTCCTAGTTACTTGGGAGGGTGAGGAAGGAGGATGGCTTGAGTCCAGGAGTTCAAGGCTACAGTGAGCTATGATCATGCCACTGCACTCCAGCCTGGACAAGAGAGCGAGATCCTGTCTCTTTAAAAAAGAAAAAAAAAAACGACTATGTAAATAGTTGTTATACTGCATTATTTTTATTTGTGTTTTTAATTGTATTATTTTTTATTGTGGGGGGGTTTTAAAATATTTTCGATCCATGGTTGGTTGAATCCATGGATGTGGAATCTACCTATGGATAGACAGCCTACTATAGAGGGTTTGGTACTATCCATGATTTCAGGAATCCATTGTGGCTGTTGAAACATATCCCCCAAGGATAAGGGAGGACAATTGTACTATTAATAGTTCTTACAAAATTTTCACTAAACTTTCAATTCTTTCTAAACTTTCAACTTTCACTTGCAGAGTACTCTATAGAGCCTTTCCACATAATAGGTATCACTACACTGGAAGCTCAGCAGTATGAAGGAGTTTTAAATTAACAGGATCACCCAAATTTAAGACTTCAGACCTGAATACCTGGAACAAATAAGAACTCCTAAAGGCTGCCAGTGATAATGTAGGAGGGCCCTGGCCGCCTCTATTTCACAAAAGTCCACACCCAGAACCACATGATGTAGTTAGCAGGTCGGAAAAGCAGGAAAATCAGCCATTTCAAGTCCACCATCTATTACAAAGTACAAAAGTTCTAAGAAGTGCAAATCAGAAGAGAAAATGGTTTAACGTATCACATGAATACATAATATGGTGCACAACATAACTGCACAATGTTCTTAATTCAAATGTTTGCTGAACTGAGTCACATTCAGCAGCTTTCCATAATTTTAATTCAGATGTAAAAGAAGGTCTTTAACGAATGGTATTTTTATTTGAAAAGCTCCTCTGTTTAAATTCTGAAGCTTTAATGCTAAATCTCCACTTTAGGAGACCAGTAGAAGTATGAAAAGAAAAAAAAAAGTATTAAAAGAATATAGAACTAAATACAAGGACAGTTACCTAATCGGATTTCAGTTTGTTAACATTCAATATCAGCTGATGAGCTCAAGTATAGCAAGAAAAGGTTAATATAAGATTACAAAAGGCAACACACAATAAACCTAAACAACACTCTGTGCTCTAGACTTACAAACCTGATATTTTCCAAGGTCATATATTGCTTGTTATAAACAAACTCTAAACTGTCTTGTGCATCACCAAGAGGAAGAATGATTTAAATCCTACACATGCATGAAAAAAATCAACAAAATACAAACTTTTAAAGGTGTTAAACTAGATTTTATTTGTTAATGCTTGTCAAATGTATTAACATTTTTATTTTCCATTGGAATGATGTTTTGGCATATAGCAGGCAATGAGAATCAGGACGGTGATCCAGTTAAGACCTACCGTGACTTGCCTGGCTCTACAAAACCCAGGCTAAATTAGTGCCCTGGAAATGGCTTGAGGACCACAGCGTTGAGTTTGAGAGAATCTTTCCAGGGCAAAACCCTCAGAACCCTAAGAGTGCTTAGATTAGAATATCTACTCTAACACACCCCTGTATGTCTGACCACCCCTGCCACCCCGGACAAAAGGAAGAGGACAAGTGGAGCGGGGAGTGTGCCCAGCCAGAGTGGTCAAAGACTGCTTCTCTGAAGAGGACACATTTAAGCTGAGTCCTAGAAGATAAGAAGACAGTGAGGTAAAGAATGCATGTACGAGACGTAATAGAGAGTGAAAAAAGCCAGACGTTAAAGAGATCATGCTTTCATAGATTCCATTTATATGAAGTTCAAAAATAGACAATTAATTTATGGCAAAAGAAGTCATAATAGTAGTTTGGTGAGAGGGACCAAATGGGGACGGACCTTCTGAGGTGCTAGAAGTAATTCCAGTAACTCTGTATCATGATCTGGGTGGTAGTTGCATGGGAATATACATATGAAAAACTCATTAAATTATATACTTAAGATTTTAAAGTATTATTTATATATAATTTATACTTAAAAAGAAAAAGAGAAAACAATGACTATATGTGTGACTGCATTTGTGTGTTGGGGGTAGGGGGTCACATGCCAAGAAATACCTTCCAGGCAGGGAGAACAACAAAATGTACAAAGACCATAAAGCTAGAAATGTTTGAAATACTGAAGGAAGGCCAACGTAGCTACAGCTCAGTAAGGAAGAGTGATATGAAATAACATTGGAAAGGTGATCAGATACCACCCAGCAGGATCACAGTGAGTTGGATTTTATTCTAAGCACAATGTGTATATATTTTACACACACACACATATATATATATATACACACACACTATATATTTAGTATTTTTAAAGGATCATTCTGACTTTATATTTTTAAATGATCAGTCTGCTTAAAGTATTGAAAATGGACCAGAGAGGAACAAAAGTACAAATGGAGAGACCAGTTGAAAACTGTTAATAGTTCCTCAGGCAAGTGATACTGTGTTTAGACTAGAAGCCGTACAACGACTTCTGAAATACTCACAAAATATGCTGTGAAGTGCCTATTTTTGAGACAGATATTAGAAATGTGAGTCTCCCCACCCCGCCCCTTAATTTAGGAAGGAACTTGGCTCTAATGTAAGGAAAGCCATGAAACCACCTCCTTAGACTTAAAAGTATTTCCTTTACACAGGTACTGCATTTAAATCCCTTCTGTGCACTAGTAAGAAAACTGGACTGACACGCCTGCACTAAATACTGAGCTTTGGACAACTTATTAATCACACTGAGACTACTGTCCCAAGTAATGTTCTATTATCTATAATAAGCAGATTTCCCCTGCTTTGACTTCTAATCAATATAAGGAGAACAGGATTCTTACTATCAAATGATTTTTAATACAAGGCCTGTGCTTACCTATCTGAAATATAAACTTAATATTTATAAAAACATATTTAGTTAACTGTGGAAATCCATAAAATGTGGCTTGAGTACAAACAATAGTTCATAAACTGCATACTGTGAAATCATTTCAGATGTAAGCAAACTCAAAATGACATTTCTGATTTTTTAATTGTTTTCAAAATTCTTGAGTTCAAAATCATCTATGGCTGTTTTGTGAGTAAAAAGCAAGATAATTCACAAATGAGTTCACTGTATGAATTATATTTATTATTCATATCACCTTTCTAGACATAATGAAATAAACACTCATTATCAACCTCTCCTAAGAACTCATGAGAGAAAAAAAGAAATGTCAACTATGGTTTTTTTTCCCTCCCCTGTACAATAAAGCTCAATGTCTAGTATGATCCTGGTGTGGTACTGAGGTCAGTCCCTTGCTGACAGGTCTCATGACTCAATCATATGTAGGTGTAAGTCTTTACAAGGCCAGAATCCATTGTGGTTCACACCTGTGAACATTCTGGTTCATGTATGTGAACAACATGTGTTCTACCACTCCTGGAGCGGAGTTCTTTAGCAACAGTATTCCACTCCTCTGGGCTAGTTTTACTTCCATCTGGCTAACTTATGTAGTCCCAGCTACTTAGGAGGTTGAGGCAGAAGTATCACTTGAGCCCAGGAGTTTTGAGGTTGCAGTGAGCTACAATGACACCAATGCAGTCTGGCCAGGACAACATACCGAGGCCCTGTCTGAAAAACAAAGACAAAACAAAACACAAAAAACATAAAACAAGAGATCCCAATTATTAAAAATTGTTATTCATTCAACGAATATCAAGGAAGTCAAAAGAGATGCTGTTCACATACAAATGTGGGACTCACTAAGCCCTGGGTTATAAAGAAAGGGTTGACAGTATGGAGAAAGCTTCCCAACCTGATCGTTTCTGCTTCTGGTACAAAGCAGCTCAATAAACACATTTGAATGTTTGCACATATAAACAAATAAATGTATGAACTACTTTGCATATTTACTTAAGTAGTAGTGTAGAACTAACCTGTCAGTGATGAGAGGAAGTGTCAGTCCCTTCACCAAATCTATTTTGCCCCAAGATCTAGTCCAAAGCAACTTTCGACTTCACAATGGGAAGTTTCTCTTACTCTTCTCCTATTAACAATGCCATGTTTTATAGTTTCCAAAGGATAATTAAACCTGTTCCTTATCAGATGTAAGGGAATAGGTAGATTATCCCTTCCCATTTCACAACGAAGAGGCCATAAAATTCAGATATTAACACAGCTAATAAACAAGAAGGTCTAAACTGTAAATCATTTCTAAGTCCAATAAAAATCAAGCCATCTCTGAGCATTTCTATGAAACTGATCACTTTGTTTTAAACCAGACTACCACGTCCGGGCTCAAGTACAACCATGCGCTACCTAGATCCAATGTACTGAAATCAGTATTCCCACAGCATCTTCCAATACACATTTTTGTGTCTTCCAGTATGTAGCAGACACAGCCTAAGATGACCCCCAATAAGTCACACCCATGTGTAATCATTCTCCAGCCTTTTTGGTTCATTCCACTCCCTTGAGGGCAGAACCAATAGAATATAGCAAAGGTGATAGATGTCACTGCCTTGACTAGGACACATAATATGGCAAAGGTGGTGAGATGTTACTTCCATAACTATATTTTGTTACATAAGACTCCATCTTAGCAGTTTGGAGAAGAGTCTCCTGCTGACCTTCCAGAAGCAAACAGCAATGACGTGAACTCTCTGTGGAAAAGGACCCCAAGCTCTAAAGGGGAATGCAGCCTGGCTGACACCTTAACTGCAGCCTGGTGAGATCCTGAGCAGAGGAACCAGCTAATCAATCTCCAGACTCTAGACCCATAGAAACTATGAGATAATAAATGTGTACTATTTTACAACACCAACTCTGTGCTAATTTGTTAATCAGCAATAGAAAACTACTACACAATTCTGAAAACACTACATAATCATCTTCTCTCACCAGAGAGATATCTTGAAGCTCAAAATCAAGACTACCTGATGTATGAGTGCCAACATATGAACATTACAGTAATATAACTTCTCACTCTCTTATGTTTGTTTCTTAGTTTTATTAACTATGAGAAAAGAAAAATAGCTCAGAGCAGTCTGAGCTTTTGAGGTATGCAATATTTATCAGGCCCAGAGGCCAGATTAGTAAGGGACTTCAGTGATGTCCCCAGCCACCTAACTCCCCATCCGCCACACCCATGCTTGGGGCAAGTGTTTAAAGTGATTTTGTTCTGGACTAGCTGTCTCATCCATTATCTTCATGCAAACATAGTCCATAGCTTATGTTATTTTAATATAATTCCTGGTAAACAACTCAGGAACTGCCTCTTCTGTTAAGAATCCACTTGTAACTGCTGCTGATCACAGTGTACATTCAGAACAACTTGTATCTATATGCTCGGGGTTACAATCCTCGAGCTTGGCCAAATAAACTCTCTACTTATATTAATTTTGCCTCAGCTTCTTCCTTTTAGGCCCGTAATTACTTTTCAGAATTATTCAACAATTGCTATTTCTTTGATGTGGTGGTTCTCAAAGTGGAGTCACCAAACTGGATGCAAATTCTTGGGTCCAACCCAGATCTACAGAATCCAGACTTACGAGTGGGACCCAGCAATCTGTCTCTTAACAAACACTCCAGACAATTCTGATGACTACAGCTCTCGTGAAAATAAACATTAATGAAATTCCCTCAACTTCTGAGCTGAAGGATAGACCACCAACAGTTTAGTGGTCAACACCTATTATCTCCTTATGATGACTTGAAATACTGCATTTTAAGCAAGAGGCAAAGTACAATAAAATTCAGCAAGAACTCACTAAATGCCTACTAAATGCAAGGCATTATGCTACCAACAATCTACTAAGATAGGTAAACTCCAAATCTAACCATAAAATGTACAAAAAGGGGTTATATAAACCCTAGGACAGAAATAAAAAGTTTCTTAAAGTATTTTTTATCAATACAAGACTTTAAGAACTACACCCACAGAGAACATGACTCAGTGAGCAATGAGATCTCATTTCAGTGAATATTGTAATTTGTATCTGCTAACAAGTCAGAGAGAAGAGGCTGGTGAGAGATGACTGAAGGAGAGTTTGAGCAATGAGACACATACAAGCAAGTCTTGATGACAAACAGGTTTGCTTACCAGACTTCAACATGTAAGCTCTAACAAGAGATGAGAAGATAAGATAAAAGGAGAGGTAATTTAGTGAAGGAACTTGAAATCCTCCTGTCTCAGGCTCCAGGGTAGCTGGCACTACAGGTGTGCCATCACACCCAGCTAATTGTTTATTTTCTTTTTTTTTTTTTTTTTAGAGATAGGGTCTTGCTGTGTTGCCCAGGCATGTCTCGAACTCCTGGCCTCAAGCAATCTTCCTTCCTAGGCCTCCCAAAAGTGGTAGGATTACAAGCAGGAGCCACCATGCCTGGCCAGAAGTTCTTAACAGTTAAGCAGTACAGCAGTTAGAAAAACAAGCCATCATCAGTGAACTGATATTTCAGAAGGTAGTAAAAGATCCAATTTAAGATGTTTCCTCCAAATAGCACCTAAAAATGTAACCATCTTCCAAGCACTGAATCTGTCTCTCCCTCTTACTCTGCAGAAGTTTCCCACCCATCCCTCTCTCACGCCTTCAGAAAGACTCCTCTGTCTCTGCCAACTGCAGAAATAATTCTTTCTACGAGACATGTGTAAATCACTAAGACCACTAAAATATTTTTCAAGCCTTATTAATGCTCTTCCAGGGAAGAGAGGGCAGTTCCCCAAATCTAGTCAGGTTGACTGAGGTACATACAACTCAAGATAAGTTATGCTTCAATTAACTGTAACATATCCTCATAAGGCCATAATTAACATACTGTATTGCAGTCAGCTTGTAGCCATAATAAATGAAAATCAAAAGATCAAGAATTTCTCATGCTGTTTCTATTGTGGCTCAAAAGGAAAAGTGTTCTAATCTTTAAAAGCATTACAGAAATTTCCTCCAATAGGGGATAACATATTCGCAAATGATATTTCTTTACAAGACGTTTTCTTGTTTTAATTCCAAGTCCACAAACCACACCTACAAGGGGCCCCATCCACCAGAAGAGCCCTAAGCAAAAGATCGTTTTAAAAAAAGCATTACAGTATAATGCTTCACAAAACCCTGCCTCAGTGCCTGCCACCTCTATCCACCCAGTCATCCTGCCAGAACCTGAGTCATCCCAGACTCATCCTCATCTTTTATGCAGCCCCCTACACCAGCTCCAGCTAGTCAGTTACGATGTTCTGTCAATCTTAGGTGGTTTGGGTTTTATTTGAGACAGTCTCACTCTGTCACCCACCCCAGATAGAGTGTAGTGGCATCACTGCAGCTCACTGCAACCTCAAACTCCTTGGTTCAAGCAATCCTCCTGCCTCAGCCTTCTGAGTAGCTGGGGACTACAGGTATGGCACCAAGATGCCCAGCTAATTTTTCTAGTTTTAGTAGAGACGGGCATCTTGTTCTTGCTCAGGCTGGTCTCGAACTCCTGACCTCAAGCGATCCTCCTGCCTCAGCCTCCCAGAGTGCTAGGATTACAGGTGTGAGCCACCACGCCCAGCCAATCTTAACTCTTAAATCAAGGATCACAGGGATCAGGCAGGTAAACTGAATAAAGTAGACCTGCATGGAACATATGGACTGGTAGGAAAACCTCAAACTAGAGACCAATTACCTAACTTAACAAAGTCAAACACTATTCAGCTTCAGCTGATTATTGTCAAGACGAAGTTCAGGACAGTGTTGTCCAATATTCTGGTTTATCAAGAGGATCCAGCAATCTGGATCTTCATGGGGAAGATACTAATTTTTGAAACAAAGTAAGTGCGGGCCAAATTAAATATATCTGCTGGCCAAATTCAGTGTGTGGATTAGCCAGTTTTGACCCCTATCTTTAGAATTGCTACTCCTTTCTTTCTATCCCCACCACCTTAGTTCTGGTCTTCAACATTTCTTACTTAGTTTTATGCAGGAGCATCCTAACAGGTCTCCAGATCACTCCTGCCTCCATCCTTCTTCTACAAGCTGCCAGGGTGAGCTTCCTAAAACTCAAATCTGATCCTGTTTAAAATTCTTTAGTGGCTCCCCAAAACCTATAACACTATAATGTGCCTATTTATTTATATAAATATTTGATATTTATTTAACTTGATATTTATTTAACATGCAGATAACAGCAGTCTATTCAATCTGAATCTCCCAAAGAGGGCCTAGGAATTTGCTAGTTAAATACCTTCCTGAAGTGATTCTGATGCCAATGGTCCTTGAACCACACAGTGATCTAGAGGGTCAACCCAGAAGTCCTTTCTAACAAATCATCACCCTCTGACAGACCCCACTTCCCTCTCCATTCTCAACTCCAGCCACTCCACCATTAAGCCTAATACCTTATCTAACTTCTTGTGGTTCCCAGAAAATACTCTCTCAGGCCTCCATCTCTTTGCACTCCATTGCTCTCTTGTTGTGTAATGCCTTTTCTCCCCTCTTATCCTGGTAATACAGACTTGTTTCAACTTACGATGGCTTCACTTAAGATTTTTTGACTTTACAATGGTGTGAAAACCACATGCATTTCGTAAAAACTAGTACAATATTCCCTCGAGATGCTGGGTGGCCGCAGCAGTGACCTCAACTCCCAGTCAGCCGCATCATCACAATGGTAAACAACCGATTCTCTGTAGTGTACTGTGTTGCCAGATGATTTTGCCCAAGTGTAGGCTTATTAACGGAAGTGTTCTTGGGCATGTTTAAGGTAGGGTAAGCTAAGCTATGTATTAAGTGCATTTTTGACTTACGATGGGTTTGTCTACAACATAACCGCATCATAAATGCAGAAGCATCTGTATTGGGGCCTACTCAGCCTTCATCTTTCTAGGCTGAGCTCTGCCTTCACCTCCATACCCTCTGAAGCCTTTCTCAACTCTAAACCCCACTCCCTGGAAGCTGCCTCCTTTTCTCTCCCATAGCACCAGTATTTACCTAACTGCACTTATTAACTATTTGCAACTGTTTTATTTACATGTCTATATGCCACCAAACTGAGTTCTTTGAAGGCAGGAATTTCAGCTTAGCTTAATTCTGCAGCCCCAATGCTATGCCTGACACTGAGCAGACCTCAATAAATGCTCGTTAAATAAACAGACTGCATGAACCAGTAAGGTTAGAGGCCAGATTCTAGTACTTCAGCATTGCCATCAAGATGCAAACAGTCTCTTTATAACCTCTTAATTGTAATACTAATAAACTCATAATTATCACAATTCGTGCAATCAGGGTGTTGTTGACAGTCAAATTAATTAACTGCCATAATAGCAGAAACAAATTCATCATGAAATTATATTCTTGAAGCCCAACAAGATTATTTCACAGAACATTTCCTCTTTGAAGCAAAATGATACAATTTGAAACTAGCTGCTACACTATCAATTAAAACTATGCTGGCCTGGGGCTGTGGCTCAAACCAGTAATCCTAGCAATTTCGAGGCCAAGGTGGGAGGATCGACGATGGCTTGAGGCCAGAAGTTGAGACTAACCTGAGCAACACAGCAAGACCTCACCTCTACAAAAAAATTTAAAAATTAGCCAGGTGTGGTAGCATGTGCCTGTAGTCCTAGCTACTCAAGAGCCTGAGGCAGGGGCATCACTTGAGCCCAGGAGTTTGAGGTTGTAGTGAACTACGATCGGGCCACTGCACTCTAGCACAGGCAACAGAGCAAGACACTGTATCAAAAAATAAAAATTAAAATAAAAAAATATAAAACTGTGCCTTCCTTAGGTCAGATCAAGGAAACCACAATAGCAGTTTCATCCTTAGATAAATGGGAAAAATCCCTCAACTACAAAGACCTGTTCAAAAGAAAGGATAGGTAGAGGGGTGGAATCATAAGCCTCATGAGGTTGAAATCCCTCAACGTAACTGTCTGAAGTCACGCTAGTTAATAAGCAACAGAGAACAATGATAGTTAAACACCTGACATCTCCACATACAGAACAGAAAAAGCATCCTTCCAATACCCAGGTGTTCAGCTCCTTCTACCATGCTTCCAAAATGGTTTATAATCTTTATAGTCCTTTCATTCCTTCAATATTCGTCAAGCTCTCCCTGTTCATGGTATTGTGCTAGATCTTGGTCATACTGAACAAGACGGCTATAGGCCCTGTGCTCCCAAAACTCATGTCCTAACAGAGAAAGCAGACATTCAACTATAATGATTACACAACTATTTCATAAAATTGTGTTAAGTAACACAATGGAGAATGCAAGTGTTATGAGAATATACAACATAGAATCCATTCCATGCTTTCTTCTGTACTGAACATCAATTGTCTTATAGTTTCTTACTACAGAAACCTAATTATCACTCCAGGGGTAATGTGTATGCACCCCTTCCAGGGATTATTCTGCATAACTGCCAGGTTTCCAACCATGGCTCTCAGATTTATCTCTAGGGAGGATACAGAAATTAAACTAGTTCAAAAGTAATTTTTCCACTAGTTGCTTTTATAGTATCAGTTTTCCTTTACATCTCTTTGCTCTATTATAAAGGGTCAAGGAATAAAAATCTTTTGAGTGGTTTGAATCCTTATCCATTTGTGAAGAAAAAAGGCTGCTTTAATTCAATAAGCATTTATAAAACACTCAGTATCTGAAGACAACGCAAGGGGAACGCAAGGACAGGAAGAAAATATTTCTGGGTGCAATTCACATTACAGCAAAATCCACATGGATTTTTCCTCTGGATACTCTTAGATTCATATTTTTAATATGAATAAAGTATTGAGTAAAGAAGCCTCTACTAAAAGAATTTTAGGTTATAAATTTGTGCTTTTTTTTCAAGGAAGCCTCATTATAACTAAAATAATATCAACACATTGTATTTTAGTGGACATTGGACACTTGCTAAATTGACCTTTGTTTTCCAGGATGATAGGAAATCTGCAGTCAGACACAGGAACTGAGTCAGATAATGAAATAGGGAAAAAGAACAGAATAGAAAATTACAGTGAGACTTCTGGTAAATTAGGACACCTATCTAGTTGAAAATGTAAATCTAGGGAAGATTCCAAGTAAGAAAAAGGAGATTCCCTGTTACAGACACCGATACCAATGAAACAGTTATTCTATTGGCACTTAGAAGGTCAGACCCAAGTAAGGAAGAAAATGTTTTATATGTCAATATTTACAGTGCTGAACAAATAACAAAAAGCAGGTAGAGCTTAAGGTAAAACGAGGTATCTGGGTTAATGGCCCTCTGAAATGAAAGTTGTAAAGCCCTGGCCTGAGTTAGTAAGGCAGCTTTGGAACCTCTCTTTCCACTTAAAATCTTAAGACAAGTTATCACCTCAGTTCAGAACAGTATGGCACAATATTGCTCGAAAGCACAGAAACAATCTATATGACTTTCTTAAGGTCCCTTAAAGTTTTTTCAATTCCAGATAAACAAAATCTGTGATTATTTTTTCAGTTATTCATTCATTCCACAAACGTTTATTGGCTGCCTAGTAGTATGCACATAGCACTGTGCACAGGCCATAGTGGTCCAGAAGATGAATCTCTTGGGCATTATATTCCAATGGGGAGACATACTATAGGAGCAATTCCATAATCGAACAGAGCACACTTATGGGGAAAAGGGGTGCTTAGGGAAGGCTTCTCTGAGGAAGCAACATTTAAGCTAAGATGAACAAGTAACAACAAGGATGAAGGGTTAAAGCCCATATTTCAGGCTTGGGCGACTGGATGGTTAGTGGACTCATTCAATGCTAAGGGAATAGTGGAGGAGAACCAGATTCGGAGGAAAGTTGACAACCAGCATTTACTGGGGGCCCGTATGTGCCAAGCTCTTCTCAAATCCTTCTAATGATTTTGCCCTAGAAACTCTTATTCCCAGTTTAAAAGAGGGGCTGAGTGGGGTTAAAATGATTTGCCCAAGGTGAAATAAATTAATTTGACTTTGGTATCAGGTTTATATGTACTCAAGCCACTACACAGTTCCTTCCTATATAAATTTATTTCATCTGGTAGCCCCAGCGCCACAGCTATTGCTGGGGAAGCCTTTTACTGGAAGAAGTAGAGTACATCAGCACTATGTCCTCGGTAAGGGGAGTACCCGGGGCCTCAGCTGCCAAACGATCATCTCCGTCTCTAAAGTTGTATGCGAGAAAAGAGAGTAAGAAACTTCATTAAAATGAAGACAATTAAGACACCACAGAAGGAACTGCATCTTTTCGGGGGACTAAAAAAAAATAATAAATTATAAGTTTAAAATAGGAAAGGAATTCTCTCGCTCCATTATCGTCCAGCGCTCTCCTAGAGAAAAGGAAACCTCCCGGCAGGGTACCCGAGTCGGGGCGTCAGGCCTAGGGTGTTCCCACGCTCCCCAACCCCGAATCCCCAGGAGTCGCAGTACCCCGGGAGAAACGCCCGCCTGCAGCCACGCGGCACAAGGTGACACGGACCGCGCCGGCCCCTCAGCCTCCTGGGCGAGGCCGGGACCAAAGAGAGGGGCGTCCGCCGGCCTGCGCTACCTTGTACTTATCAAAGCCAGCCAGCTGCTCCGGGCTCACGTATTCGTAACCAGCCATGACGACCCGAAAACCGAGCGCCCACTCGGCAGCGACTCTCCGCGACGAGGTGGTGAAACACGAGCAGCACCACACCGAATGGGCAGGGCTGGGAAGCTCTGGGCTAGCAAAGAAGGTACAAGAGCCGCGCTCCTCCCACCGCGCACGCGTAGCCGCCTCTGCCACTTCCGCCGCCTCCCAGCGCGCAGGCGCAGCCTATGCTTCTCTCCGCCCACCGAGGGAGGGTCGCCAGGTCGCTCGCGCGGCCCGCCAATCGGCGTGGATCAGGCACCACTAAATCCCCCCTTCCAGCTCTCTTCGTCGCTTCATTTGCTAGCGTCAAAATTGGTGAGCTGAGGTAAGGCAGGAGGGGAGGTGAAAGGTTAATGTCCCAGGGGTCTTTGTTCCTTGTCCCGGGAGAAGCGGGGGCGCTCGTATCCCCGTTCAGGTGGGTCTCTGAGGATACCCTTTTAGTCCCGGGAATAGGGGTGAATGCATGCGAGCCAGTTCAGCAGTCCCTCAGGTAAGAGGACGTAGTTCCCTCACTACGGTAAAGTACAAGGAAAGAGATCTGTGCCGCAGGCCACTTGCAGCTCCTGGTACGGTGCTCTACATGCAGTAGGAGCTTAGTAAACGTAGTTTGATGTGTAGCAGGCTGAGCTGCTGCCCGGCCAGTGGGAGGCTCGGTGGGAGACTGTGCAGTCAGCGGAGGGACTTTAAAGGCGGTTGGGAGGGCCTTGGAGACAAGCCCCTCAGCTCAGTCTTACTGGTGAATCTTGGACCACTGCATTACACTCCGCTTTATCAAGCCGTTCCGAATTAAGAATGCTAATATCTCCTGACCTGATGAAAGCAATGATCTTTCCATCGCGACGAGTCATTAAGTGCGTTTGCAAGAAGTGTTTTTACGTAACTAGAGCCCAATTAATTGTAGAAATGGTTAATGTGTATTTAATAATAATCAAATTTAATAATACTTGCTACTTTCTGTTGAGCGCCTTCTATGTGGTGAACTTCACATACATTATCATCATGACAACACAATGAAGTGGAAGGCATTATCCCCACTTTGCAGATTAGGAAATAAAAATTCAGATTACATAACCTGCCCAGAGTCACTTAGTTACACAGCTCTAAAATGATCAATCCAACATAAAATGAGATCTGTGTTATTGAAAACCACTACCTCAGGGAGCCTCTCAGTCTCTGGGTCTCTGAAACAAGGGCGATTATTTTGAGACACTTTTATATTCCTTACATTCATTCATTGAGCAAATATGTATTGGGGGCCCAAGACGGGTCAAGCACAATATTATTTCTGCATATGTCTTATCTCCCCTCCTAATGTATAAGATTCTTATGAGGTTACAGATGTAAAGCATCTGTTGTACCCAGTACGTGGTAGATAATCTATAAACTTGGGTGTCCTTTACCATACTTGCCCTCAAGGGGAGGATTTCTATCTTATACACCTTAATTTTCCCCATGCCCCATAGCCAGTGGCTTGCAAATAATACATGATCAATACATTTTATTGAATGAGTGAGCAAAGATCGCTTTGATAGGCTGCGTGGTGCCAGTTTTGAGAGGCACATTAGAAATAAGTCTCCCCTTAATTTAAGAAGGAAATTGGCTCTAATGAAAGGAAATGTATGAAACTGCCTCCTTGGACCTTAAAGTATTTTCTTTATGCAAGTCCCTTCTGTGCACTGATAAGAAAGCCAAATTGACATGCTTCTGTGCTAAATAAAACGGAGGTCTGGACAACTTATTGATCAGACTAATGCTGTTATCCCAAGTACAGAAATGCTCTTCCATATATTAGGAGCAGATTTCCTCTGCTATGTGTTTCTTCTAATCAATATAAATATGATAAAGAGAACAGGACTCTATCAAATGATTTTTAATACAAAGCCTGTGCTTACCCATCTGAAATATAAACTTCATACTTGTAAAGCTAATTTTAGTTAATTGTGGAAACCTTAAAATGTGACTTGAGTACAAACTAATAATAGTTTATAAACTGCACTTATTGTTAATCACTTCAGATATGAGCAAGGTCAGAATGACATTTTTTATTTAAAAAAAAATTTTCCTACCTCTGTGATAAATTCTTTAAAAGCAATTATTTTAAAAAAGAGTAACTTTTAATTTTGTAAAAGCAGTTACAATTTTCTGCCTCTCCTCTGCAGAAGGTTGTAACAGGTTTGAATCAATTATAAATTCATCTGAGAATTTCTAAGCTGAAATACAATATAGAACTTTGTTTATACTTCGACATCTGTTACTGGTCATGTGATCCCAGACAGCTTACTTCACTTAGCCTCACTTCTTTTTAAAAAGGGCATTAGACTGAATCTCTAAAATCCTATTCATCTCTGAAACTCAAACTATATACCATTTAACTTCTCTGAAATTAAGTCAACTCATCTGGAAAATGATAATTCCTGTCCTACTTTATAGTTATTACTACAGCATGTGAGTGATATGACTTAAGCCTGTTCAGTTAAACCCATACAAATGTATAAGATTATTATATCTTATAATAATATGAGCTGTATAATGTTGGGTCAACAACGTATTGCATATACCATGGCAGTTCCATAAGGTTATAATGAAGCCGAAAATTCCTGTTGCTTAGTGACACTGTAGCTGTCCGAACATCCTAGCACAATGCATTACTCACATGTTGGTACTGATGCTGGTGTAAACCTAATGTGCTGCTAGTCGTATTAAAGTATGGCACATGCAATTATGTGCAGTACATAATACTTGCTAATAAAAGACTATGTTACTGGTTTATGCATTTACTATACTATTTATTGTTAATTTAGAGTGTGCTCCTTCTACTTATAAAACAAAAAGTTACGAAGGTGATTTCAGGATACTTTTCTACCCTTTCTGCTTAAGGAAATTATTTACTGTAGAAGATTTTCAATAATGTAAGCAGTAAGTCGGGGACTGAAGGAGGAAGAATGGTTGTCCTGAATTTCAGAAGGAATTTCAAAGACCTATGATTTCTAAGCATTATGGAGCTCTGTCCCAGAAAGACTTTTCCTAGCCACTGATGACTAAGGACACTATTAGGAACAATGGAAACCAGAGTTTAATTGAACCACAAAAATTGAAAAAGTTGGTCTCCCAGACTAAATGCACTTGATTCATAGCAATTGGACTATTCAGAAAAATTTTTATGAGAAGCAGGAATGATTTTTGCTTTATTAAATCTTTCTCTTGAGTATGGAGGAAAAAAAAAAGTTGTTCCTGATGAATCTGCCCCTTGAGCAACACTAGTTAACCACAGAACATTTGCTTTGGCCACAATGCTCAGATAACATTCCAAATCTCATCATCTGAATGTGGCTCATCATCTGAATGTGACAATTCCGTAAGAAGTTGTTAATAAAGTCTTGACAGAACAAGAAAAAAGTTAACTGTAAATCAGTCTCAGGCAGGTCCTTCAGGAAGTATTCCAGAAGAAGGCATTGTTACCATAGCAAATGACAGTTCCATGCACCATTATTGTCCCTGAAAGCCTTTCAGCAGAGACAAGATGTGGAGGTCGAAAACGGTGATCTTGATGATCCTGACTCTGAGTAGGCCTAGCCTAATGTGTGTGTGTCTTAGTTTTTAACAAAAAAAGTTTAAAAAGTAAAAAAAAGAAAATTAAATAGAAAAAACTTATAGAATAAGAATATAAAGAAAATATTTTTATACAGCTGTATAATGTATGTTTTAAGCTAAGTTTTATTACAAAAGCGTCAAAAAGTAAAAAACTAGCCAGGAGTGGTAGCACATGCCATCCAGCTACTCAAAAAAAAATAAAATGTATAAAGTTAAAAAGTTACAGTAAGCTAAGGTGAATTTATTATTAAAGAAAGAAAAAAATTGTATTTATTTTTTATCATTTTATTTGTTTGTTTATTTTTAAAGCAGGATTTTGCTCTGTCACCCCAACAGAGTGCAGTTGGCATCATCATAGCTCACAGCAACCTCAAACTACAGGGCTCAAGTTGATCCTCCTGCCTCAGCCTCTCAAGTAGCTAAAAAAAAAAAAAATTTAATAAATTTAGTGTATCCTAAGTGTACAGGGTTTATAAAGTCTAAAGTAGTATACAGTAATGTCCCAGGCCTTCACATTCACTCACCACTCACTCACTCATTCAGGGCAACTTACAGTCCTACAAGCTCCTTTCATGCCCTATACAGATGTACTATTTTTTATCTTTTATATTGTATTTTGACTGTACCTGTTCTACATTTAGATATGTTTAGATACCCAAATACTTACCACTGTGTTACAGTTGATTACAGTATTCAGTACAGTAACATGCTATAGAGGTTTTAGCCTAGGAGCAATAGGCTGTACCACATAGCCTACATGTGTAGTAGGCTGTGCCATCTAGGTTTGTGTAACATCACTCTGTGATGTTCCCACAGCCATGAAATTGCCTAATGATGCATTTCTCAGAGTATATCCCCATCACAAAGCAATGCATGACTGTATTTTTCCAAAATTCCATGAATCCTAGACCTGGCAGGCACTGTCACCTAGAAAGAGAAAATGGCCAAATAAACAAATATGCCTTTGGAACTGGATCACCTTCCTGTTTCCTCTTTGTCAAATTTTATTCCAGGAGGCATTTTTCCCTAAGGCAGTCCAGAGCTGCCAGGGACTGATTTGTTAATGTATTGGCCTAGCTGTTCCCATCCATGGCCTGTGCTATGTCTTCCCTCTACACCAAAATACTGAGCGTAGTTTATTGTTGCCTTGCTTCCCTTGTCTGCTTTCTTATCCATTCAAGTTCAAGTCT
>RJWJ010010051.1:0-48131 GCA_004363605.1 Indri indri | reverse complement strand
TTATCAGACATGCTAGATAATATACAGTTATCAGGACCCACAATTCAACCATTCATTCATTTCTATCTCAACCCTGTGCTAACTGGGATACTACAAAAGATAACTAGAAACCATGCTACCTATTTATCTTTAAGAGAATGGAGGATATCTCTTGGGCTCTGTTTTCAGCAAGATTCCTAAAAGACCCATTGCCTTCAAAAGCTGTGCTGTGATCAGGCTATTATCAGCAAATGAAGAGAAGAGAGGGCATGGCCATAATGTCTCCGTACTGCTTTAGAAAATCATTTCATACCATCTGCAGCCCCAGATTCTGTGCAAACATTGTTCTTCAGTAGTCACAGGCTAACATTCAGTAGAAACTGTGACTCCAGGAAGTTCAGTTTGGACTAAGCCAAATCATGGGGTATGTTATGCTAGAACTCAGGGCTTGGTTTTTCTGGGGATTAGGAGGGATGAGAGGAATGGAAGTAAACTACATATAAATATACCTTCTAGGGCCTAGTTCTGCTTTTGGCAAAATCCTGAGAAATAGCAAGGTATAGAATCTAGCAGTCGTAGGTGTGTCACCAACTCTGGGCTATGGATGTAAATGAAAGCACAATTATATAGTAGAGCTGAGGCTGTTCGAATACCTTCTGCCTCAGTGAGGACTACCACTGAAAGGAGAGAGTCTGAGCCTGCAGGTGAGGAGAAAGGTGGGAGGTGTGTGGAAAACAGTGCACTCAACTTTGAAAAACTAGAGACTGCAGGAAGAACAGGGGCAGAGTAATTGAGGAGTGGACTGCCTATAAAGGTTATGTCCACCAACTTATCAATACCGAAATTTTAAGATACCTACAATTAGATACCCCTCTAACACATCCCTCTGGAGGGACTATATTTAGAAAATAAGTGATATTATCCAAATTGCTGCTGCATAGCAGGTCAAGTGTTCACATGCTTGTTAGGCATAAAGCCTAAAATTCCCAGTCAAAATTAAATTTTGCTTTCCCATGTTCACTTCTAGTATTATCTTTGACTCTCTGACAACAACCCTCATGACATCTCACCAGCATTTCATGTAATTGATATTCTATCTCCCATCCCATTCCATAAACTGTGGATCAGCATTTGTCAAAGATTGGTCCAGGAACAACACGCACCAGAATCACCTGAGGTTAACTGCCCAAAGCTTATATACTTTGGTGAGGTCATTTTTAAGAACAGAATATAAGATTTTAAATCAAAGTTAGACTCAAAGTGAATATTTAGCACAAGAAAAGAAATCATAACAGATTTCATTTGTCCCTTGGTATCTGTGGGGGATTGGTTCCAGGAACCCCTACAGACATCAAAATCTGCAGATGCTCAAGTCCCTGTTATGAAATGGCATAGTATTTACATACAACCTGTGTATACCTTCCCATATACTTTAAATCATCTCTAGATTACTTATAACATCTAATACAATACCTACACATTACTTCATTTGAATGGATTCAACGTAGTACTCCATGCAGAGAAAATTCAAGTTTTGCTTTTTGGAATTTTGCAGAATTTTTTTTCCAAATATTTTCAATCAGAGGTTGGCTGAATCTATGGATGGGGAACCCATAGAGGGCCTACTTTACTAGAGACTTGGAAATTGGGGTCACTTTAGAAAATTTACAATGCTTGCATAGAAATCGTTCCTGATGGAATCCTGGTTCACCCCCTATTCATCTAGAACACTATAACTCCCATTGACTTCCAGAATTCACAGAACCAGTGCAAGTGAAGAACCCTGCCACTTAACTCCTGATAGCTTCACAGTAAACCTGCCTTTCTCTGAAATACTTATTAAAACTGAAGATGCCTGGACCCTACCTCAATCATTGAATCAGAACTTGTGGAGGCTAAGAAATCTCCGTGTCAGTACATGGAAGTGTGAGGACCACTGCCTTAGATACTAATAAAGTACTCGAGGTCAAGAATCATCTTATTCACCCATGTCGTTCCCTTGGCATATAGCAAGTTCCCTTTGCATGTTCCTAGCTCACAGCAAGTGCTATAAATATGCTGAATTATGAAGTTATTTATGAATGTGTTTTACCACCTTACAATGTATCTCTTTGAATCACCTCAGCAGTTAGAACCATGGCCTGCACACATTAAGCCCTCAAGAAACAGTGTAATAAACTGTAATAAAAGCACCAAATTTAGAAAATCATGCCAATTTGTAGAAAAACAGGTTTGTGTACCCATAAGACATGCTATCACTCTCTTTAGGGAAAAAAAAAAAGTTGCCAAAGCATATACAGTGTTGAAAATCTCAAGCTATGTGTGGATATATACATATCTTTTCACTCTCCCATATTTATCGACAGTATCAATGACAACATTTAAGAGATCATATGTGGATAACGAGGAGCATGCACATACCTAACTATCCAACTCAAGTGTCTCAAATCTCCCAGGGTGCTTGGGAAGCAGGGCAGTCATTACAAGGGCAAAGTGGGCTGTACGGAACTCAGAGCAGCAGCTCCTCTGCGTCTCCCGGTGGTAACCATGTTGGAATCCATCCAGTAGAGACAGATTTTTTCAGGAAATTCAAATCATATGAGAAATCTCTTAATTTTTAAATGCTCTTGATCACTAATGCAAAATTTTAAAAGACATTGAGTCGATCAAATAAAACATGTCTGAAGGCCATCAAGAGAAAAATCTCTAACACAGGGAATATTCAGGTTGTCTAAACACTGAAGTTAGAAACAAATATCCATGTTACAGCCTCTTAAAGTGTGATAGCTCCTTAACCATATTGTGACTTTATCAACACTTCTTATATGTACATCTTTGAGCACAGTGCCTTCCAGGGATATTTGATTCATTGCTGAATCCCAAGCACTTAGTACTCTGCCTGGCATGATAAATAGTTGTTGAATGAATGACTGGATCAAGACTGATCAACTACATAGATGAAATTCAAAACCATATTACTGGGTGAACATGGTAAGCCAAAAAATATATATACATACACACAGTATCATATCATTAGTTCAAGTTTAAATATATATAATACAATATTATACACAGTCTATAGATTCACGTATATGTAGAAAAAAACATAAAGACACACATAGAAATGATAAAGACAAATTTAGATAGTGGTTACCTCTCAAGAAAAGGATATCAGGATTATGGAGACATACATGAAAAAATTTATATTTGTGATTTTTCTTTCTTAAACTGGGCGATGGATATATGGTGTTAATTACATTCTTAACTTTCTGCGTGACTGAAATACTTCATACAATTATTTAAATGAACTTTTTATTTTGGAATAACTTTGGATTTACAGAAAAGTTGTAAAGTTAACACTGAGAGTTCCTGCTCCTTCACCCAATTTCCCCCATCTTACATTAGTTAATAGCTTACCTGAGTATGTACATTTGTGTCAAAATGAAGAAACTAATATTGGTATGTTACTACTAAATAAACTCCAGACTTTATTTAGCTTTCCATTTTTTTCATTAACGTCTTCTCTCTGTTTCAGGATCCAATCCAGAGTATCACATTGCATTTAGTCAAGTCTCTCCAGTCTCTTCTGCGATGGTTTCTTTGTCTTTCCTTGCTTTTCATGGCCTTAACAGTCTCAAGCAGTACCGGCCAAATATCCTGTAAATGTCCCCTATTCTGGTCTCTTCTGTTATTTTTCTCATGTTTAGAATAGAGATACAGGGTTTTGAAAAGGAAACAACAGAGGGAAAGTGCCCTTTTGTCACATCACATCAGGGGTATGTGTTCTCCACATGACAACATGGTTGATGTTAACTTTCATCAATTGGTTAAGAAGGTGTCTGCCAGGATTCTCCACTATAAAGTTACTGTTTTCCCTTAGCTTACTCCATGCATAGGAAATGAGTCACTAAGTCCAGCTCACCCTCAAGGGGAAAGAGTAGAAGGTGAGGGGAGGAATTAAGCTCCATCTCCTGTAGAAGGGATCATCTACATACATGTAATAATTTTATTAAAAAGAAAACTACTGAATGTAGCATTAAAAGAAAATAGGAGACATAAAGAGTTAGAATTATACTCCCAGAAACATCCAAGGCTTTCCTATGACCCGTGGGGACAATAGCATCTCCTTTCTTGGAATAAATACATGTGCATATTCAAAATGTCAAAACAGTCTCTTCCATGAGCTATTTCTTCCTTTAATCATTCAAAGAGTAAGAAAATTTTCTAGCAGGCAACCATTCTCTAAGCCTAGATACTAGTATATGCTTTAACAGAAATGTAACGGTTTTATTTAAAGGAAAATTTTCCCCAGAAGCATTTGACTACCTATTATATTCAAAAGAATGGACTGGCACTGTGAAAAATTTCTTCTAAAATATGCACAATGTTTAGTACCTGACTGCCAACGAGGCTACAATCTGGTAAAAGGGGATAAAGTTTGGGTAGTTTGAAGACAAGTGCCATATAACAATAGCACAAGTCATACTGGGTTTATTGCCATAAGAAAAATATTAATTCTGTGGTATGTTGATTTGGAAGAAGAAAATATGAAATCCAAGTGAGAAGTATCTGGTGAGACTGTGCTCACTGTGTATTATCTCGAGGAAATTCTCCTATCTCTTTTCATAGAGGTACAATATCTGAGATTTACAGTCTTGATCAATTTAAGCGTTAAGTTACACAAAAGATAGACATAAGAAACAAAACCAGACTTGCTGTAAATATGACCAATGCCAGAGTAGAAAAGGTAGAAAGCAGAAAACTAAAAAATTACTCGTAAGAAACAGGCAAAGATAAAATCTTCACTGCATCAGTCTACTTCTCAAAAAACACTGGAATGTCTCTTACTTGTTGATATATCAATCTTGTCCTCAGCTCTGTGCCAACTTGTATTTATATTTCTCCAGTCTCTTTTCTCACCCATCTCAACATGGCTCAACTGCTTCTATTAATTCAACAGCTTGTTATACTCTGCTTAGTTTCCAAGATGGGACTTCCATGCCCTATGGATTAGCCAGGACCTTTTCATTACAAACAATTTACATCCAATTCAAATAAACTCAAGTAAAAAAGGGCAGAGGGGTATTGGCTCACATAACTGAAAATTTAGGGCAAGTTCAGGACACCATCCCTGACCCTTGGCTCTGAATTTTTCTCTGGATGCTTCATTCTCAGGCAGGTGCTCCCTTTATGATGGTCTCTGGCTGCTCCAGGAACACATTCTCCCATCCTAGATCTTTTTTAATCAAAACCAAAGATTGAGTCTTATTGGACTGATGGGTCACATGTGCATCTTTGAACCAATCATTGTGGTCAGGGAAGGACCATGCTAAATGGCCATGCTTTGATTACATGCTCACTCCTGATTTTGTGAAAAGAGGGGTAGCAGTCATATTCAAACCATTAGGACTGAGAGATAAAAGAGTGGTTGCTCCCCAGAATAAGATAAACATTTTTATCATAAGAAAGAAGAATGAGTATCCAGCGGGCAAACATAACTGTGTCTACCTTATCCTATCTGTGTCATTTCCCAAGTAGAATTCACTTACTTTTCTCATTTACCTCCTTGGACAACTCCCTGTTCTCTACCATCCCTCGTGATGCTTTCTCATAAAATTTGTCACCTGATCTGCCATTTTTAAAAGTTTTGGTTATCTTTCAATAACTTGTTTACATGTCAACTCTTTTGTTTACATGTCACCTCTTTTTTTCCCTTAATGAACCCATCATGTGATTGCTCTAAGATCTCATAACATGCACTTGTTCTCCTCTTTGATATGTATTCCATTGCACCATGCATTAAGGTAATTTGTGTAATAAAAATTCTTTGAAAGCAGGGAAGGTGCCACATACATCTTGGCTTTACTTGTCTTCAAGAAAAGTGCCATATGCAAAGGAATCATCTGATAAACATTTGCTGACTTAGAGATGACTCAAATCCTTTCTGCCTCAAAACCCCTTCCCTATCACTTCTTTCTTATTTTGATCAGCCATTTGTTCTGAATCCCTCTGCACATTTATATATGCTTTTGGTGCTGTCAGCTTTTCCAGGTTCTAGGTCTCACAGAATCTACTTGATCTTCATCAATGGGTTCAGCTTTGTCCCAGTTTCTAGTTCTATGCTGAGTTGAGATGGAGGGATTTAAAACATTTTAACCAAACATGTGGAGAATTTCACTAAACTAGTCCAATTTCCCTTATGTTCAAGCTTCTGCCTTGATAACCTATGTGGTACCCATTTCCTCCAGAGCTGATTCTGTATATGATCTATGGAACAAGGGTTTGGCATGTGCTATGGTTTGAATGTGTCTCCCAAAAGTTCATATGTTAGAAACTTAGTTGCCAATCTAGCAGTGTCAAGAGGTGGGGTTTTGAGAGGCAACTGGGCCTTGAGGGCTCTGTCCTCATGAATGGATAAATGCTATTATCACAGAAGCAGGTTAGTTATTACAGGAGTTTGGCTCCCTTTTCTTCTCTGTTTCATGTATGCATTTCTGCATTCCACCATTCCACCATGGGAAGAACCTCACAGATGCTGGCGCCATGCTCTTGGACTTCCCAGCTTCCAGAACCTCATGAGCTGAATAAACTTCTTTTCTTTATAAATTACTCGGATTGTGGTATTCATTATAGCAACAGAAAATGGACTAAGACAGTATATATGATAAGCATGGCAAAGCTTTAGAGCCAAAAGATATGTGACCTCACTAAATTACTTAGTCTGATTCTTATTTGTTCATCTGTGAAAGAGGGATTTTTTAAAATGATTAATTTCACTGAGTTTTAACAAGTATAAAATAACAAATATAAAGAGTCTGGAATAACATCTGATATATGAAAGATACTCAAAAGATGTTATTAGTCTGTGCCGAAAGATCAATATACCAGCTGATCTACCTTCCCTTTTCCACTATAAAATATTCCTATCAAAGAATCTTACAGAGATATGCTTACCTGCATGACCCAAAATCATATTAGATAACTGGATATCTAATTTCTATAATCTAAGAACTTTCTGGAAGTCCCAATGGAATGAGATTTGTTCTGCAGAATCCAAGTCCAAGCATAAGTCTATTTCCTAAACTGAGTGAGCCTATATCTTTCTTAATTATCCTAAAATCCTAACTAGTTAAGTCCCCAGAATTATAAAAAAATGGCCGCACTTTGTCCTGTAGCCTCAAAGCCTTCCATACCTTCTTTTTCTAAGACCTAGAGCCTGGTATTCATGTCTTGCTTATATCCACGTTTTGCTTAGTTCATAAAGAGAACTATGGGCTACGATCAGTACCAAGTTCCATAACTAGGACCCTATGAAGAGGCACAACTAAGGATCTCAGAGACTCCCCTAAATATCATTAGGATAAATATTAGGGTGTTAAGATACGTAGAGAAGGGTAAAAGCCATGAAATCATTATTTCATTATTGTTTTACTTCTCATCATAAAATATGGAAAATCCAAGAACTACTATTGTCCTGGAAAAAGGATGAATCAATTTAATAAGGGAGGAGAAAGTGACTTATATAAAGCCCCTCTATTTAGAAATCATGTTTGATTTTTCAATGTTTTAACAGAAATCATGGAAAGATTTATTATTTTGTATTCAAAATAAGGAACATAAATTAGCAACTGTGTAATACTGTAAGCCCTTAATATGGGCCCTGAAAAAAATTAGAAGTCTTTAGAACAAAGAGCTTTGCAACTGAAACAGTTGCCCACTTTTTGTTGAAGGGATGGCTACACTCTGTGGGTAAAACTCACCTGTGTTCAAATTCTTTCCTAGGCAAGCCATGTCAGTTCTGGGGCCCAGGACTGTTCAGACTATTAAAGATACTGCCTCTACTGGAGCATGCAAAGAACATTGGCACTGCATTTGATGAGGGGCTAAGTGGAGAGTGAAAACCATTGAATGGTAATGGTATCTGCACAAAATGTTTACAGGGGGAAAAAAGAAGAGAGAAAAGGAATGAATCCAGAGAGGATTATGGCAGCATGTAAAAATGACTGTTAACATTATGGCATTTGCTAAACTCTGGTGACCTAGACCTTTGAATTTAGTAAAACATGCATGGAAAAAGAAGACAGTCTAGGCCCCTTGCTTGGTGAGATCTCAGAGCAGAGATCCAAGAAAAATAAAAAAACAGGACCCTTAAAAATGACACCCTGAAGAAACGAACTAAATAAATCCTCCCCACAAAGGAAGGAAACAAGGAGCCTTTCTCAAAAGATACACTAAAACATAAGGTAATAAGAAAGGTGAAAATATAATGGAAAAATATACCAGGTGTGTAGGGAGTCCCCAGTATTCACTATAAGGACTCACAGGACTCAGTATATAGTCATACTCTTGGCTAAGATTTATTACAGTGAAAGGATACAAAGCAAAACCAGCAAAGGGAAAAAGCACATGGGGCAAAGCCCAGAGAAAACTAGGCACAAGGTTCCACGAGTCTCTCCTAGCAGAGTCAAACAGGACATGCTTAATTGCCACAGAAATTAATTGTGACAGCACATGTGGAACATTGCCTACCAGGGAAGCACATGAGAGACTCAGTGCCTAGGGACTTAGTTGAGGCTGGTTTTGGTCAAGCTTCTCCACATTGATCCATGAATTCAATGAAATTCCAATCAAAATACATACAGATTTTTTTCACTGAATTTAATAATATGATGGTAAAATTTATGTAGAATATCAAAAGGCCAATAATAATAACCTAAATGTTCACGAAGAAGAAGAACAAAGTCAGAGAAAATGTTTAACAGGTTATGTGGAATTACCTAAAACCTATAGCAATTAAGACAGGGTGGCATTGGCACAGAGATATACAAATTAACCAATGACAGATCAGAATAGAGAGCCCAGAAAGAGTACCAACATATAGAGAATTGTGATTTAAGGCAAAGTTGACTCCTCAGCTTATTTAAAAAGATGATCATTTTAATGAGTGGTGTTGGAATAGTTGGTTTTCCATATTTAAAAAAAAAATGGAATTTAATTGTTACTTCCTACCAAACACAAAAATCAATTCCAGGTGGGTTAAGTACTTGAATGTAGAATGTAATACTCTAAAACACTTAGAAGAAAATATAGGAGAATATCTGTAAGGTTTCAGAGTAGGGAAGGATTTCTTATATAACATGCAAAAAATATAATTCATAAAGGAAAAAGTTAATCCTTCATGGTAAATTAAGAACTATTATTCATCCAAAAATACTATAAAGAGAGTAAAATGGGCTGAGCATAGTGGTTCATGCTTGTAATCCCACACCTTGGGAGGCCAAGGAGGGAGGATCACTTGAGGCCAGGAGTTTGAGACTAGCCTGTGTAACATCAAAAGCCCATCTCTACCAAAAATAAAAAAATTAGTCAGGTGTAGTGGCACACACCTGCAGTCCTAGCTACCCAGGAGGCTGAGCAAGGAGGATTGCTTCAGCCCAGGAGTTGGAGGTTGCAATGAGCCATGATCACGCCACTGCACTCCAGTCTGGGTGACAGAGAAAGACCCTGTCTCTAAAAAAAAAAAAAGAGAGAAAGAGAGTAAAATATTATGCAACAATGAGAAATACTTGCACAAAATTTAACTAACAAAAGACCAGTATGAGGCGTCCTATTTGAATCAATTTAAAATTAGTTTTAAAATCCAATAGAAAAATTGGCAAAAGCATAAATAGTAATATAACAGAAAAATAAATAATAATGGCCAATAAATATATGAAAACAATCAGGGAAGTATAAGTTAAAATGATGCGATATTATTCTACAGCCACTGAATTTGGACAAAAATAGTAGTCTGACAATATCAAGCTTTCCTGAGGTCATAGATTTACAATTAGTTTTATATGCTGCTAGAGGGCACAACTATTCTGGAAAATTATTTGCATTATTTAGAAAAGTTGAAGGTATACATTCCTTATCACCCAAAATCCACTCCAAGTGAAACATTTCAACAATTCCATCTTGAAACATGCACATCAATATTCACAGCAGCGCTGTTAATATACCCACACAAAAAAATCTGTTGACAGTTACATGTATGAATAATGAATTTGGTATTTCCATGCAATGAAGTACTATACAGCAAAGCAAATGAGCCAAGTACATCTATAAACATCTTAATGTGAAGTGAAAAGAGCCAACTCACATAAGAACACATATAGTATAATTCCATTTATACAGAATAAAGCTAAAAGATATATGCTTTAGCACCTATATATGTGCTAAAACCATCACTAAAAGCAAGGGAATAATTGGTTATCTTGTTCTTGGGGGATAGGAGGAGGAAAAGAGCTGGATCACAGAGACATGTAGCAGGGCTTCAAATTATGCAATGTTCTAATGTTCTGGGAGCATTATGTGAGGAAACTAGCTTGGTGCTTTGGAGGAATAGCAAGACCAACCAAGTGATTGGAAAAGACTGAACACAGCAAAGAGCACTTAAAGTCACCGAGGAAGCAGGAACACGGTCACACAAAGCCTTATAAACCAAGGGAAGGGTTAGAATACATTCTGAGTATAAAGAGAAGCCTCTGGAAGGTTTTCAGTTGGAGTAGTGCAATTTGATGTCTGTTTTTTAAATACTCGCTCTGAATGTATGTGAAATATAACTTCATAGGAGTGAGAGTGGACACTGGAGGCCAGTTAGGAGGCTATTTCAGTAATATAAGCTGGGTGTATTACTGAAGGGTGGCCAGTGAATCAGGGAAAAAAACATAGGAGCCAGATGTGTCCTGAAAATAAAGAAATTACTTCAAAAGGAGGGAGGGTGTGCTCTGTTGTGTCAAATGTTGTTGAGAAGATTAAAAAACAAAAATCAAGATTGAGAATGAAGAAGACAGAAGAATAAGACATTAGTTCCCTAGTGAGGAGTGGTTTGGAAGAATGGCAGGGACAAAAGCCTAACTGGGGTACACAAAAAAAGGGCAGGAAAGCAATCAGAGCCAAGGGTGTCCTAAAATGATTTAACACACTTTTTTTTTTTATTTTGTATTTTCTTATCCTAACAAGAATAGAAGCGTCCTCAAGGCAAGGATCTTTGTTTTGTTTGCTTGTTTGCGTTTTTATATTCTAAGAGCCTAAAATAGTATCAGATGCTCCACAAATATTTGTTAAATTGAACCAACTCTTTCCAGAACTTTTACTGTAAAGTGGAGCAGATAAATAGAGCAATAGCTGAATATGATGGTCTTTTATGTAGAGAATGAGTGGCATTCTGGTAGCTTTCTACCACAAAACACAAATTAGCAAACAGAAGTTATTGTGGGGCAGATTTGCGCTCAAAATAAGCAAGAAGGAAGAAAGAAGCAACTTGCTTCTTAAAACATCCCAACACAAGAAGAGGCTGCCTTTTGCAAGGGGGGGGCGGGTAGTAAGAGTACTATCACTGGCTCAAATAGATAATAAGCTATAAAATGGTACAAAGAATGCTGGATCTTTAGAGAGGATGAAGGAATTATTGGAAAGAAAGTTGAATTGAAGTACCTTTTAACTTTAAGAATTTTTAAATCACAGATTCATCTCATCCTCTCATCTGGGACATTCTGAGCCATCATTCTCTATTGCGAAATGCAAATGTATAAAACTAAAGTTAGAGTAAAATATAATTTAAAAGGTAACTTTAACATAATTTTATGCATTCCAACATCAATTGTATTTATTTATGCACAATTGTGTTATTGTACTAACATACGTAATGAGAGTTCTTTTAAAAAAATGAATGAAAGGGAAAATTTGGTTATATTCAGAGAACTGTTTGCAAATATCTACCAACCTTTATTGCATGAGTCTTATAACTATGTGAGAGACAAATCAACCATACAACAAAAAACATTTGTGACTATTCCAGTAGTTCATCGAGTAAGTGGCAAAATCCTGGAACTGATCTTCAATACTAATCTATTTAGTATGCCTCTGAAACAGTGAGAATAATTTCAATGAGCTACTGGTTAAATGTTAAGTGTATAGTAATATCTCAAAACTTTTAAATATTATTAAATAATATTAATTCTCTAAGACACCACTTAAACAAAATGAAACTTTTCACATTATTAACGTAAAGCACAGTAAAACTTATCAAACTGTCCTTGGATTCTGAAATATATCCTATAGCGTGCTGTAACCAATCTGTTCAGAAATCCTTCTGCTGAATTTTCTCAGCAGGCTGGCTGCAGAGCCAGGAATAGGTTAATGAAATGCATGCATGGAAAGAAAAAACAAATTATAAGTGGTAATTCAGCCACTAAACCTTTGCAAGGCTGGGGGGAAATAGGAAAATAAAGCTAATCTTATTTCATTTTACTTAACACACTCAAAATGTCACCTCATAAATCCTATTTTCTGTTTCCATAAAGAATCTGTGTTAGAAGTATTGTTTATTAAAAGTTCTGCTGCCATATGGATAACTTAGAAAAACTCCCTCCAACCCTGTACTATGTGCAAATATCCAGTAATTTTACATTCATGGTTGAAATTTTTAATTTAAATTCCCTTCATTTCCTCACAAATCAACTTGGTGTACTATGTAAAGGAACTATGTAAATATCAGGACCTTGAACTTTGGTACAAGAACTTCCCTCAAAATATATTTATATGAACCACAAACAATTCAGAAAATTTTCCTTACTGAAAATGTGCTTCTAGCTAACAGCATTTTGTTTTTTAGGATTTCTTTGAACACTCACAGACTGGCTTAGATTTTTAGCCTAGTGGATTAATAATGTACTATAAAATTTGAGGCTGCCATCATAAAATAAATTTGGAACTCCATATGCATGTTCCTATATTAAAATACATTGGGATACATTAACAAAGTAGAGTATATCATCTATACTTCTAAATATATAAACAGCAACATGGAAATACCTAGCTAAAAATAATGCTGCATCCAAATGAATACTAAAAGACAGGATGCATAAAGTTATAAAGAACTCCGCATTATTTGCGATTTTGACATAATATGTGCCGTTTATTTAGAGAAAAATAAGAACTCTTAGGAAAAAACATTGAAATAATCAATATCAATTCTGCAGAAATATAATAGAGGTCTAAATCACTACAAACAAATCATCATCTGCAATAGAGCCAACATATTCTAATGTTTCTCTTTAAAAATATATTTTTTTCCTTTCTTAGTGGATTAGTGAGTCAAACTCTTGAAGTCTCTGCACACCGGCCCTTCATTTTCATCTTAAATTTTATTATAAGAATATAAGAAAATTTTCATGTTACCATTATCTTTTCATCTGAATCTTTGCATAGGCCTATTATTCCGTGACCTAACAATGATAAGGCAGATCCTGCTTCTGTGTCTATTTAAAAATTCAGATAGAATCAACTCAGAAAATGTAAATGAACTTCTATAAAAACATACTAACACTTTCAAATATGCCTCCTAATATTTGCACTGTAAAGTGCAAGCCCTTTAATATGTACAACTTCCAACAAAAAAACACACATTTTGTCAAATATCTTCGTTGTGTCAGATTTCTCGAGCCTTCCACAGAAGGCTCCAGGTTTCTACTATGGAGTTTAAGGAGTGTTTTAATGTAAGAACTTTAATGCTAATATCCTTAGAACTCAATGAAAGACAATAGCCATATTGTAAAAAAAAATTCCATTCATCTTTATTTTTGTATTAAATAATTATTCTGCTGGAAAGCTAAGATGCTTATTTTTAAATTTCTGAGGATAAAAGAATGGTAGGTTTGCAGATCAGGGGCGTAGGAGGGAGATCCGCAGGGAATATTTTAACACAATTCACATAAAGGGTCTTTTGGAGACTTAGTTTGCATTTTCCTACTGTGCTACTAAGCACCTTCATATTAATAAGTAAATGCATATAATGAAAAGAAACTGTCTGCAGCGGCAGTTAAAGTATCCTTTGGTTGCTGTATTGCAGCAAATGTAGAGTTTTGGTAAAGGGCTACCAGGCTTTCAAAAAACTGTAACTTGAATTCTAAAGTGAAGCCAAAGATCATCTACCTCTATATGTAAACCTAACTCAAATTCTAAGAAAAGGCTAAAGATCACCTCTACCTGTAAACTATCATTTGAATCTGATTTCTCATTTCTATAAAAGAAAAAGACTTTTTAAAATACTGCTTTTGAATGCATCATTTCAAAACAGAGCCATGCTAGGTTTGGGGAGCAGGCAACTAGAGGCCACTGTGAAGAATGAAAACATTGGCTTACCTGACTTTGTTATCCTCTGTTATTTGAGCCTTAAGTCTTTGAAAAAAATAACAATAAGGTGATTCCATAGTATTTGTGTATACTGAACTTTTTAAACCCAGGTTTTAAAAAAGGTAATGTAAATTATATTTCTACCCTTAAAATTGTCACGATATATTTAAAGCTATCGGCCTTGAATATCATATACAATTGACTACCCTTAATTATCCAAAAATGGCATGTGCTTTTTTTATATATAAAATCCCCATTTTTTTCAACCAATTTACCGGCAATATATGCTAAAATGGGTTTAAGTATTCTGTCACAAGTAATGATGAGTATTGGAATGAACACCTGATAAATAACAAATCAGTCTAAGTTTTGAGGAGTCTTACTTGTTTGTTTTTTAATGTAGATAATTGACTACAGAAATAAACCACAAACTCAGAAATGAGATTCACTCATGTGTTATCATTCACCTCACAGCTAACCTTTGCCCTTCCTAATTTTTTTTTTTTCTACCTGTAATCCAAGTCCATGAATCTCTAAGAGAGTCAACCATTAAGGGATGCATCTTTGTCTTTGTCCAGAATTTCTAACATAGCAAGAGGGAAAAATGGGATTTGGAGTCAGATGACCTGAGACCAAGCCCTGGCTAGATAACTGATGCAATCACTTAACTTAAAAGTTTAACTCCCTTATCTTCAAAATGGGCCCGGCAGCACCCAGCCACTGCACAATCATGGTTAAATGAGATAATGTACTGCTGGGCAAATTTAATGGGCAATCGGTAACTTTTGCACTTCCTTTAATATATATAAATATACTCTAATAGGTGCTTACTTTTCTTTTAATGCTTTTGCTTGTTTGTTTGTTTGAGATGGGGTCTCTCCTTTGCCCAAGCTAAAGGGCAGTAGCACAATCATATCTCACTGAAACCTCAAACTCCTGGGCTTATTCCATTCTCCTGCCTCAGGCTCCTGAGTAGCTGGAAATACAGGTGCGCACCACCATGCCCAGCTAATTTTTCCTATTTTTTGTAGAGACAGGGTCTCACTATTGTCCAGGCTCTCTCAAACTCCTGGCCTCAAGCAATCCTCCTGCCTTGGCTTCCCAAAGTGCTAAGATTACAGGCTTGAGCCACCACGCCCGGCCATCTTTTATTGTTGTTTTAAATAGCATTTAAGAAAGAAGTAAAGGAACTATACTTAAGTCGTATTATAGTTTATAACGAGTAAAATCAGCACTACCTTACCTCAGAAACTGAGAGGGAAGAGAAAATAAGTTACCCTATCTTTCATGTTGAAAGATGCACCTCGATGACCCAAGGGACCTGAGGTTCTATTTCTCCCAGTTTTATCACCTTTTCATTTCTTATTTTTATCCTAATTTCATATTATCATATTTTCTGGATCCTAGTCACGTATTTCTGTAAGTCCTGAAAACAAATGAGAAAGCAACAATTCTATCCAACCTACAGCAATCAAGTGAAGTGGTCCAAGCCTAAATACAACAGATGAGTGGATTTTAAGCCATATTTATTTATTAATTATTTTAAAATAAGTTATAGATAAAGCATTAATGATCTATCCAAAAAACTTTTATAAGATCTATTTATAAGTCTAAAATTATTATACTGAAAATATAGATATAATTTTTCCTCTTTCAGTTACAGTTATAATATATTTTAAATATTCATTTCAGAACTATATGAATGCCAAAATTAAAATAACCTAGTTAAAATTATCACCAAAAATATATATATATATTTATATTCAGCTACATAATCTGAGTATGTGAGTATTTCTTTTAGAAAGCCTTCGGCCTCAAGGCATTCCTTTTAAACTCATTTTAAGATATTTCCATAATTAAGTTCCTACAATGTGTCACAAGAAAAATATGAATTTCCATGATCTAAAATGGTCAAAACATCTCTAAGTTTGAAAAACTTTTCACTACATGTCATTAATCACTTAAAAAAAAATTATAGGCAGTTTAATTCCAAATGATTAACAAAACCACCTATATATTTTTATAATACATTTTAGTATCAAAAGCCTTTATAAAAACACTATTTTAAAAATGTATTTTCTCTGTGCCTTATATGTCATATCTCAGAATGATTTCTTTTCATTTCCTAGAGTTCTAATTTTGTGAAGAGGATGTAAAGCTTCTTTCCAAAATTAATTGTTTTAATTAAAATAAATTATTAGCCTTTAAAAAAGATATCTATGACAAAACCACTCAGAATCTTTAATATGTACTGGCCATATTAATATTGCTAATATATATACCATATCATATTCTTCCTATGTATATTGGATCTTTAAAGTAAATAGGAGAAGCATAGATTTGATTTAAAAACAAGATCCATCCTTGCTTTATTCTTAAAAGGCAAACGATTTATTTCTTTTTAACTAGAAAGTAAATGTTTTATAATTATTCATCTGTTTACCACCCTTAATATAAAAAACATTAAAGTGTGTAAATTTATTTTACTAGGTGATCGATAAATATATGTGAAAAGAGTACCAATTGTGCTGTTTTCATTAGAAAATGTAAATAAAAATATTGAACTCCAAAATTTTTTTATTATAGATTGTTTTTAAATGTCTATTTTCTCTCTGAATTCAAAATGATTGACTTGAGCACAATATTAAGTAAAAAATAAAGCAGTCCTCCTGCCAGAAAGACTCCAGAATAAAGAGAAAATTATTTTTGGATTTCCCTCTTGATCAGATATGAAATATTCTGAAACGCCACCTCTATAATTTGATAAAAAGCTTGATATCTCCAAATGAAAATAGAACTCAGCACTTTCATTTTTCTGTCTCTAAAGGAACCTGGGTAAACTGATTTTTTTAAAAAATGAAAATCTCAGGCATAAAGGTGGCAGTAATGAAGCAAGCTTAAATATGCGCTGACCTTTGAAATGAACTGCAATCCACCTTGTTTGGCCAAGGATCTGGCTGTGTTACTGTCTCCATCTATTTCTAGCATGAAAGACGTGGGGGTTGGAGCTGCTCTGCTCTCTGGTGGATGTTGACAGCATGGCTGCAAACACAGCAGCACCGAAAGAGACAACCACACACCACGGATTGGAAAAATTAACCACACAGCTGTCAGACAGAACTACAGCACTGTTACATATCTTCTTAAAAACTCAATAGCAAAACAAATGATAAACATGTCTCCATTTTCTAAAAACAGTATATTTTTTGTTAAGAAGAGCATTGCTGTTAGGAGGAGGATATCAATTGGCAATACAAAAAATTATTAAGTGATTTGAAAAATCATTAAAAGTCTTTGCTAGTTCTTTTAGAGAGTGTACAAACAGAAAACAATACAGCTTCAAGAATCAACTTTTTGCATTAAAAACATAGTGTGATTTTAGATAACTGCCAATGTTCCTACAGTGACATTTTCTATTATCATTATTATTATTATTACTATTTTGCTTAGGATAAACACTTCATATTATAGATAACAAATTTATACAATACTGAAGGACTTTTCTGTTTTAAACAATTCCTAGGGGTTCTAAGAAGCTTCAAAACATTGCCCAGTACAACCTCCTTTAAACGGTGGACCATCTAAAGGTCTGTGTCTCAGTTTTATCAGCTATTACTTGGGCTGCCTGTAGAAATCCGCTTTTTAAAAAAATGAGAAAATGCACACAAAACACTTTGAAGAACAATAGAGCTAACCACAATTTGCAATATTACAATTAAATGAAGTCTATGCTCTCTTTTGTATAATTCATAAGCACTTTTAGGTGAGAATAAAATACCTCATAGCAAAATTTAACACATATCTCCCTGTTTTAGTTTGGCATAAATGTAGCCATCAGCTCAACAGGCACTGACATTGTGCTCAGCAGCAAGGCACACTAAGCATGCTAGGAGATATGGTCCTCGCAGTCAAGGATTTTACAGTCTTTGAAGAGAGTAATATGTATGCAAAAAAATTTAAATGACACAAGTCAATAGTCTATCAAGCATTTGAGCATGTGGTAGAGTTGGATTTGATATGACAGAATAAAATGCTGATATTGGAACAATCCTGGATAACCATTTCCCATTGGTATTTTGTTTTCCTTTGGATCACCCATTCCAATTCCTTAACAGAAAAAAAAAATATATGGAACTTGAAAATAATATTTTCTTGTGGTGGGAATAGAAAATTCATGTATCTTGGGAGGAATGATTCTTAAAATTAGCTATACTAAAAGAAAAATAAAAAATATATTTATTCCAAATCCCTGATCTAGCAATTTTTAACCTCAATAAAAAGGACTATTTCTATTCAGTAGTAACCAGAGATTTTGATTGAGTTATGCCTCCTAGAGGGAAAAATTATAAGAAGCCTGGATATAAAATACTGATTTCTTTATGGTCTGAAAAAAAAAAGAATGTGTGTCAGGGAATTATAAGGTACGTTTGAGTTGGAAACTATTTATAATATTTCCTCTCTCATTCAGCAAATTTTGGATTTCCGATGTATATCCCAGAAGTCACATCCTCTAAAAGAGTAAATAATACAGGCACGACTTTTTTTAAAAGTGCCTTGTTGCACCTAAGTGCACTGCAGGACATCTGGCACATTTCATTCTGAAATGATGTTTATCCACAGAAATGCCATCAGTGGAAGATGTATTGAAAAGCTGAAGGTCTATTAAGGGAGTATGGGACAGCTGCATACATTCTGTAATCTGTATAAGGCCATGGAAATGACACAGCAATACCCCATCTGTGGCTTTGGTTTACAGAGCTTTGAATAAAAAAATCAAGATCAAACCTCACTTGTTAAGAAAAGAAGAATGCTAAAAGAAAGTTGGTATTAATGGGCTTATATATAAAGGCCTGTCACTGTTACCTTTCTTCTTAATATAAAATATTTTGTGGGATTTCTATACCTTCAATAAATACTAACACTATATATACACCCCTTAATGTTATTTGGAAAAACTGCTCATGGAGAACCACAATTTGCACTTTTATAATGTAGGCCATTTGTGATTAGGCTTAAGATTTGCAGAAGTGCTAGGAAGGGGTAGGGCAGATGTTGTTCAGACTTCCCTATTTGGCCCTGCCAAATCCTTCCTTCTGGACCTACAATACCCAGCCTATTCAAAACTCAATGTCTCTTAATAGAGATTACTAATCAAGCTGATTTATGTGGTAGTTTAGGAGGTGGGGTCATTCTTTTTTCAGTGGCGTTGTTTCTAAAGAAAGTTTAGTGCTCACAAAAGCCTCAGATTGACAGCTCCACAAAATGGAAATTCACAGAACAGAAGTATCACATGCTAGGGGGATATAGCAGCCCCTTATGCTAACCTGCCAATTCACAATTTCAACCTGCAAGGATCTGCCACCGAATTGAAGAGATTAATTCAGTCCCTGTGCCTGTTCAATCCTTTGCCAATAAGGAGGCCAATTAGTTTCAACTACACTGGTTAGTTCACTTCTGCCTTTAGTTTTTTCTAATGGGGGCATTTTCTCCCAATCATTTGGATAATTTTGACGCCCAGTTCATTGCAGGTTACTATGAAATGGCTGTCAATCACTTTAAACCACAGCCTAATGTGAACCAAGGCCTGAGGTGAAAAGTTCAGTCATTAGCTATTGAAACCATCCAGCTCCCCATTGTGATGGGTTTTGTACTGCTCATAGGAATACAATAGTGATAATAATAATATTAATAAGAAGTTTGACATCATATTGCAAATCTGTATTTAAAAGTAACGTAGTCAACTACTTGTCAAGTTTAGTTAGCCTCAGTTAACTTCTAGTCTAAAAAAGTCATCAATTCCAAGCTCTCATTAACCAAAAAGTATACTTCTTTTGTACATTCATAGAATAAACGTATTTCAGAAAAGTTATATTTCTGTCAAGAATTAAAATATGCACCCTATTGACATGACTTAAATTTCATGTTAGTCTATATTCCCAGAAAATAAATTCTCAGTAAAACTAGTAAAAGTACAATGTTAGAAAGAAAAAAAAAGATACAGACCTACTTCTGAGGTTTTTTAATTTAACAAACGAAAATATTCTATGCAAATATGCTGCTACTACCTCTAACACCTAGACTCTAAAGCAGAGTGTAGAGATGAAAGAGTAAGCAAATAAATTGAAGAATAATTTATTAGCAGTAGGACATGTGTGTTTAGGGTTTTTTCTCCAAAAGTAGAAATAGATGAAGTAACATTTTAGTTCCTCACTATCACTTATTTCTGAAAAAGAGCTAACTAACAGAGTGACTTTTAATAGTAGGGAGGGGAACCAAAGGTCTGGGGCATCTGAGGTAAGGGGTTGTAAATGATGAAGGAGGAAGGATCACAGATGAGAGATTAATGCGAAAGGCTCTGTTGATGACGTTTCCTGGGTGAAGAAAGCATCTGCTATGCCCCCAAGTATTCCACTTAGCACAAGGCTAACAGGACCTGATATGCCAAAATAAACAATGAGTCTCAAAAAAACATGTTGGCAATTCGAGATAAAAATTGAGACTTTGATATTTCGTTTAAAAAAAATCCATACTTATCACCACTAAATTCAGAAATTTCCAAGTTTCCTTTTTTTTTTTTCTCCCTCTGAACTGCATATTCAGGAATTTACGATAACTCAAGTTCTCTAGTCTACCCCTAGAGGGCAGTAGAGAAGGCAAGAACATCGTAGTTTGCAGGCTAAAAAGATGGGGAGTAAACAAGGGTTAGAAATTTAAAAAGAAGCAAGCAAATTTATCAATACAGCATTTTCAAGGACTAATGGCCACTTTCATGTGCATAAATCATCAAAAATTATTTGTTCATACACCAAAAAAATTAATCCTATTTCTACCACAATCTACTTTGCTACAGTTACCAATAAATACTTAGAACAACATCCAGAAAATACAGCTTAAAGATGGAGAACCCCAACCAAAAACCACTCAAAGAAAGCAAAAAAACAAATACCTTGAGTTAACATGAATAACATTGCTTTTAAAACTTATTCAAAACTTTACAGTGTCAGCATTTATACAAATACTTCTGAACTTAAAATAACAACTGATAATCACTGATACTGTCAATACACAAATAATAAATCCACTTTTATTTATAGTTATATATTTGGATGGCGTTTGCACACATATAAGGATTTTTAGCTCTTTATTTTGACTAATTTTAGACTTTAAAAAAAGTTGAAAAAATAATACAAAGAGTTCCACACACCCTCACCCAGTTTTCCCCAGTATTAACATTTTACACTTAGCCACAGTACAGTTATCAAAACCAGGACATTGACTTTTGACGATAATGTTAACTAAACTACAGACCTTATTCACATTTCTTCAGTTTTTCAACTAATGTCTTTTTTCTGTTCTAGAATCCTATTAAGGATCCAACATTGCATTTTCTTGTTATTTTTCCTTAGGATTTTCCAATGTGTAATCATTCCTCAGTCTTTCCTTTTCTTTTATGACCCAGACATTTTTTAAGTTGTAAATTTTGCAAGAATACCATAGAAGGGACATTATGTTCTATTTAGTACATCAATTCAAGGGACTCATGTTGTCTATAAGTGTTATAACTAATTATGTTAACCTTGATCACTGGGTTACAGCAGATTCCTAAGGTTTTTAAAGCTAGAAACTTAATTCTTTTCTTTTTACACCAAAATACACAGCCTTTAGATTTGTTTAGGAATAAAACCTTCCATGCTATCAGAAAAAAGTAGAAAGGCCAAGCTAGTCACTCAGTAATATTTCTTGAGGAATAGCATATGCTAAGCACTAGGCTAGATGAGCTTCTTAGGGAGGGAAAAAAGAAATTTTACTTTTTTAAATATTATTGTTTATATTTGCCCTTTTCTGTAAGACCCGAAAGCATTTCTTCAATATAAGAACACATATCCTCTCAGATCACTATTACAGTTTGCATTATATCACTCTACTCATGGTGCCTTTTGCCTGCTTGTTCTACCAGATCAGCTCAGAGAACAGAGAGCTACAATTCATGTTCTTTAATGTCCCTTTGTGTGACATAGTCTCAGTAGAATGATCCCAGGTGGACAGAGCCATTCGATGAGAAGTTATCATTAATTCATGAGGTTCTCCAATTGAAACTTAAATAGCGGGCTGGTTTTAAGGACCCCAAAACAACCCTTGGAGACTTATAGTTGGTATGAGAGATCAGTTCGGGGGTGCCGGAAAACCTCCAAGAAGATGCCCAATAGATCCTTCAGGATATCTCAGAAACCACTGCCCTTTCTAGGCCACCAGGGTGCTTCCCGTGAAATCACTGTCTCCCATGCTCTTTATTTTCCAGTACTATTGTGATGTCCACTGGGAAGCATGCCTGACTTCCTACAATCTACATCAGAAAGAAGCAATAGCTCCTCTCATTACAGTTTCGCATTATGTCACCCCCCCCTCCATTATTCTGGCATTTACTTTTTGACATTCTTTTTCCTGACTATGCTGCGAGGTCTTCAAGGATATGAATATGGAAAATACTTATATTTGTTTCCTCACTGCCACCAAGCAATGTGCCTGGCACTTGTTGATATTCCACAAATGCTTGCATGGCATATGGTTGTTCTTTGGTTACACAGGGTTCAATCAATTTGGGATACTAGAGAAGATTCTTTCAGCCCTTGTGAATAGAATAATATTGAAAGAAAATCCTCCTGAAACAGTCAAATCATCTAAGGCTTCTATAAGTAAAGATGAATAACTATCCATACAGTATTTCTCTTAGTTTTTTCCCTTTAAGCTTAATTTTAAAATACCACAAAAGCATAGCAGGCTTTGCTCCACCTGAGATTCAATAGAAAATCAAGAATAGAAGGGATAAAAGGCAAAACTGATTTTCTTTAGCCACTAATTAAA
This sequence comes from Indri indri, assembly GCA_004363605.1. Lineage (NCBI taxonomy): Eukaryota > Metazoa > Chordata > Mammalia > Primates > Indriidae > Indri > Indri indri. Next base: position 25,112 of record RJWJ010010051.1, on the reverse strand, counting down.
GAGGTTAAAGAAAAGGGTGTCTTCTTTCTCTTATTAAGTTTCTCAATATACTTTCTGGTCAAAAGATGGATTGGTCACTACTTAAATAGCTACAGGAATTGTCTCTCAGCGGTGTCTGGATGCTATGATTGAGGAGGAAGAGAACAAGGAACCCACAGAGCTCCTGCTCAGAAGAGAGGAGATAGCAAGAACAGAAATCATAGCAAGAAGAAAGAATAGTACCTCGGAAGGACTCTGCCATTGATCCTTTCAGGTGAGACTCAAGGAGATTGACTTTAATTCCCATTTAACATACATTTATAGTTACTATTATTTTCAAATAAAGTGTCCAGCTGGGAGAGAACTATAGTTGACAGTGAGAAATTAATTGAAAAAGATTTACATTTTAAAACATTTTGTGTGCCTTGTTGTGTTTAAGGATGAAAGAGGAGGAATTATTGAAAGCCAAAATTCATGTAAGTCCTACATTTTCTTCAGTTCAAATCATCCTTTCTCAAATTTTTAACGTAGATGTGACTGAGAACCCATTACGTGCCAGTCACTGTGCTACATGCTAGGAATACAGAGACAGGAACACAGCCTCTAAATTCCAGAGTGCTTACAAACCTCACTAAGGGAACAAACTACTCCTCTTACATAATGAGACAGAACTGCAGAATATGGGCATACACACAGGAAGAAACAGAAGCAGGAATAACTAACTTAAAGTAATAACTACAAGAACTAAAAGCCACCAATGAAATTATAGAAGATTTATACAGAATAACAAGGGGGAAGAGAAAACCTTCAGTTATTTTGTGAGCCTTACACTAACAGAACTCTATAAACCTTTCTTTAGCAGTTTAATCTATAGACTTCAAAAAATATCTGTACCCTTAAGCTTCTGGAATACATAACTTCAAGCAACGAATAAGGCAAGAAAGAGGGAATAGGTAAAGGTTACATTACTGCTCCATTAAAACATACAACTGTCCCATATTTGTATCTTTTAAACCAAAAACCTTTAAGACAGAGGTTTGGTGCAATGTGTTAACTCCTCTAAAAGGCTGGCTTCACAACACCTGACACACACAGAAAGCTCACATTATTGTTGGGATAAATACTGTTCAGATACCAGATTTCGGACTCAATTTGGATGGGCTGTTATTTGTCCTTAGAGTTTACCATAAGCAAAACTACACTTGCCCTTAGGGGTTATGTCATTAAACTACATGCAGCTTTTTTTCTTACTTATTTTTGGACTACACTGCTTAGTATCTATCTTCTGGAGAAGAGCAAACAGTACAGGATTTTGAGTCTACACCAAGCCTTCTCAGTGAGATCAGTGGCAGAAGAGAGCCATGTTTTACGGTTATGACTCTTCAGAGTGTTGGGCTTTTGTTGAATCAGCTTTTGCATTTCAGATTCTAAAAACCGAATTATGCATCTTACAATAAATTAGCAAGCTACCAAAATTATCACTTAATACAGATCATAGTTGCCCTTGGATTTTTCTACTTAGGCAAATTTTTAAATTTTGCATTCATCTTTAAAGTCTAACACAGAGGGACAGGTAGATAATTCATAAATTCATAATTCAAGCTCACATTTCTACAATCAAGTCTTCCCAAACCAATGTTCTGAGTAATTTAAACAATGACAAATATTCATTTCTGCATTTTAAAATTTGAACATTTATTTATCTACGTTTATTTGAAATCACCAATAGTCTCATCATGTCATGTCCAATAAATATATATGGCAGCATATTGGTAGCTCCAAATATCATATGTGTGTAATCAGTTTCAATTAATGATACATACAAATATCTCAAGGAAGAAAAGAAATGCGTCTTTGTACAAAGCAGTGTTTTAAGTAATAATTTAATGAAGGGTCAAAGACTATTATAAAAAACAAATTAGAATTGAATAAAATGTTATTTGTATTATTCTAACCTCCCCCAAAAAGTGTCTTGGAAGAAAAAAATGAAACAGAAAAGAATGAGTATTGATCGTTGTTGAAGCATAGAGTTCATTATACTGCTGTCTCCCTATTTGTGTATATGTTTGAAAATTTCAATTTAATAAATTATATTGAAAATTTCAATATAATAAAGAGTTTAAAAAGTAAGTAATTCGAGTTTTGAATAGGTATATACAACTTTCATTTGTGGTAAAATGCAGTAGATATATTTTTCTCTATTCCTCCTATTATATACAATTGAAAACCCTGGACATTATACACACATTAAAAATATAAGACTGAAAGGCAAAGATGGAAGACTCCTAGGGACTTTGGGACCAGAGGAACAACATGGTATTGAGTTCCCTGGGTTTTCTTTTTGTTTTTTTACATACCAGACTTGAAGGTAAAGAAGCTGGAAATATAAAAACACAAACAGACACAGAAAAAAAACCCAACAAAAGCCTGCTATCTCTAGGAAAAGGATCAAAAAAGAGGTATGCTAGCAAGACAAAATGTTCAGATAACAACCACCCAACTGCAGCCAAACACCATAGCAAAAACTGTGGCTGCAAGAATTAGGAAGATGTCAAACTCAATGAAAAAAGACAATCAATAGATGTTAACACTGAGTTGACAGAAATATTAGATTATCAGGCAGCCTTGATAAAAATGCTTCAACAAGCTATTACAATATGCTTTAAACAAATGAAAAATTAGATGGCTTTAGCAAAGAAATAGAAGATATAAAGAAGAATCAAATAGGAATTTTGGAACTGAAAAATACAATAACCGAAGAAAAAGAATAGCTCAGTGGATGGGTTCGACAACAGAATGTAAAGAACAAAGAAAATATTCAAGGAAGTAGAAGGTGGAACAATGGAAATTTCCCAGTATGAATGCGGGTACAATGGCGGAGACTGGGATGGTGCAGCCACAAGCCAAGGAATGCTGACAGCCACCAGCAGCTGGAAGAGTCAAGGAACAGATTCTCACCTATAGCCTCCACAGAAGTATGAATCTGCCAATACAGTGATTTCAGTCCAGTGAAACTGATTTCAGACTTCTTGCCTCCAGAACTGTAAGAGAATAAATTTCTGTTGTTTAAAGGGACCAAATTTATGGTAATTTGTTACAGAAGCCAAATGAAATTAATACAGCAGAATATCCATTTCTCTCAAGTACACATGGAACATTCTTCAGGACAGATATACTATGCCATAAAATGAACCTCGATAAATTTAAAAGGATAGAAATCATACAAAATATAGTCTTCTACCACAATGGAATGAAATCAGAAATCAGTAACAGAAAGAAATTTGGGAAACTCACAAATATGTAAAAATTAAACAACCCTCTCTTCAATAACCAATGGGTGAAAGAAGAATTAAAAAGGGAAATTAGAAAATATTTTGAGATGAATGAAAATCAAGACACACCATACCAAAGTGATGGAATACAGCTAAAACAGTGGTTACAGGGAAATTTATAGCTGTAATTGCTTATTGTTTTAGGTTGTCAGAAATAGCGTTTTTATTTTAAGTATCATTTACAAATAGATAGGTGGAAAAAAATACAGTTCAGAAGAAAATAAGAATCTGTTTCCTTGATCTCAATACTGGCTAAAGAAACATTCCAGGATAGCACTCAAGCAGAGTGCATGCATATATTAGGTGTTCAATAAGTATTTTTAGGACTCCTGAGGCTCTGTTGAGTTTTGCTAAATTCTGGTATACTCAAGTGGTATAGTCAAGTGGCTTAACTTTTTTTTTCAGAGTATTATGGGGGTACAAATGTTTCTGGTTACATGGATCACTATTGTAAAGTTTGAGTCAGGGTTAAAAGTGTGCCAGTCACCTGAATAATGTTCATTGTGCCCAAGAGGTAGGTTTTTGCTCATCCCCTTATCCTCCCTGCCCCCTGCTTGTTTTCCACTAAAGTTTTACTTTCCTCTATGCACATGTGTGTCCATCGGTTAGTTCCTGTTTAACAGTAAGCACATATGGTGTTTGTTTTTACATTCTTGCAATACTTCACTTAGGATAACGATCTTCAGTGCCATCCAAATATTTGCAAAAGGCATTAAGTCATCCTTCCTCTTCGCTGAATAGTATTTCATGGTATACGTATATGGCATTGTGTTAATCCACTCATCAATTGATGGGCACTTGGGTTGATTCCACATCTTTGCAATTGCGAATTGTGCTGCAATAAACATTCAGGTGCAGGGGTCTTTTTGACAGAATGACTTCTTTTCCCATGGGTAAATACCCAGTAGTGGGATTGCTGGATCAAATGGTAGATCTACTTTTAGGTCTTTGAGGAATCTCCATACTGTTTTCCATAGAAGTTGTACTAATTTGCAATCCCACCAACAGTGTATAAGCATTCTTTTCTCTCTGTATCCATGCCAGCATCTATTGTTTTTGGACGTTTTAATAAAAGCCATTCTCACTGGGGAAAAGTGGTATCTCATTATGGTTTTAATTTGCATTTCCCTGATGATTAGTGACATTGAGCATTTTTTCGTATGTTTATTAGCCATTTGTCTATCATCTTTGGAGAAGCTTCTGTTTATGTCTTTTGCCCACTTTTTTATGGAGTTGTTTGATTTTTTCTTACTGATTTGCTTGAGTTCTTTGTAGACTGTAGTTATCAGTCTTTTATCAGTTGTATAGCTTGTGAATATTTTCTCCCATTCTGTAGGTTGTCTGTTTGCTCTGTTGATTATTTCTTTGGCTGTGCAAAAGCTTTTTAATTTAATCAAGTCTCATTTATTCATTTTTATTGTTGCCGTGATTGCCATTGGGGACTTCTTCATAAATACTTTACATAGGCCCATATGTAGAGGAGTTTTTCCAATATTTTCTTCTAGAATTCTTATGGTTTCATGCCTTATATTTAAGTCCTTTATCCATCTTGAATTAATTTTGTGAGTGGTGAGAGATATAGATCCTGTTTCATACTTCTGCATATGGCTATCCAATTTTACCATTTACTGAATAGAGATTCTTTTCCCCAGTACATACGGTTGTCTACTTTGTGAAAAATCAGTTGGCTCTATGTGGACAGTTTTATATCTGGGATTTCCGTTTCAGTTCCACTGGTCATTGTCTCTATTTTTGTGCCCATACCATGCTGTTTTGGTCACCATAGCCTTGTAGTATAGGTTGAAGTCTGGTAATGTGATGCCTCCCAATTTGTTCCTTTTGCTTAACAGCTTTAGCTATTCGGGCTCTTTTGTGGTTCTCAGAGAAGCACAGAATTGTTTTTTCTAGATCTGTGAAATATGATGTTGATATTTTGATGGGGATTACATTGAATCTGTAAATCACTTTGGGTATTACGGACATTTTAACAATGTTGATTATACCAATCCATGAGCACAATATGTTTTTCCACTTGTTCATATCATCTGCAATTTCTTTGCTCAGTATTTCACAGTTCTCTTTGCAGAAATTTTTCAGCTCCTTGATTAAGTATATTCCTAGGTATTTTATTTTCTTTGTAGCAAATACTGAATGGTGTTGAGTCTTTGATTTGACTCTCAGTTTGACTGTTATTAGTGTCTAGGAATGCTACTGATTTGTGTGCATTGATTTTGTAACCTGAGAATTTGCTGAATTTATTTATCAATTCCAGGAGGCTCTTAGTGGCTTCTCTGAGGCTTTCTAGATATAAGATCATATCATCAGCAAAAAATAATACTTTGACCTCCTCTTTCCTGATTTGAATACCCTTTATTTCTTTCTCTTGTCTGATTGTCTCTGGCTAGGACTTCCAGCACTATATTGAATAGAAGTGGTGACAGTGGGCATCTTTGTCTGGCGCCAGTTCTAAGCAGGAATGCTTTCAAATTTTTCCCCATTCAGTATGATGTTGGCTGTGGTTTTGTTGTATATGGCTTTTATAATTTTGAGGTAAATCCCATCTATGCCTATTTTCATCTGTCCAGTTCTGTGAACATGGTGTTGAAGTCCCCAGCAATTTTGATGCTGCTGTCTATCTCTTTGCTTAGATCTAGTAGGATTTGTTTATAAATCTGCCTGCTCATGTGTTAGGTACACAAATACTTAGGATTGTTATGTCTTCTTGTTGAATTGCTCCCTTTACTATTATATAATGACCATCTTTGTCTTTCTTTACTATTGTTGATTTAAAGTCAATTTTAACTGATATGAGAATGGCTATACCTGCTTTCTTTTGCATGGAATATTTTTTCCAAACCCTTTACTTTGAGTCTGTATGAGTCCTTGGGGGTTATATGTGTTTCCTGAAGACAGTGTGTAGTAGGCTATTTACCATCTAGGTTTGTGTAAATATATTCTATGATGTTTGCACAATGAAGAAATCACTAAGAAACTATTTCTCAGAACATATCCCCTGTCATTAAGTGACATATCACTACAGTGAACAATTTAGAAATGATTCATAGAGAAGCTACAAATATAGTTAATTGATTGAAAAATAATTTCTGTGGGAAAAGTTTAAAGGACCGGCCTTTTTAACATTAAACAAAGGAAAATTAAAAGAAGCTTAATAAGAGTTGTCAGGTGCATTCAGTTATGTAAATTTTCCTTCCTCTGAGGATAAATGCTCAAGTTGAAGCACAAACATAGAGTTAGATTTGTGGGGGGGAAAGCTCTATTGCAAGAGTTTTTAAACAACTGATTACCACCCAATTAGAAAATGTCCTTTCTTTAATTTTTTTTAAAAAATAAGAGGTGACATTCTTTCATGTCCAAATTGATTAGATATAGAAAAATAAACTTAGTGATTTCTCAAGGTCCAGCAATCCCTACCATTTTTTTGTTTGGCGTTCATTTTCCTATAGTTAAGTGAAAGGATTTATTATCTCTCATTTAAATTTATTCTGAAAGAGAATGGGACAGGGAAAGAGGAGCTGATTTTAACAATTGTCTTCATTTTTATGAAGAATACCACATGGAAATTAAATAATTGTTCTACATGTCCTCAGAGGCCAACATCACAAGGAGTTGGCTTAAATAAGAACATAGAAGATTTGTGTTAGACAATTCCTAAATATTAGGCAGAAAAGAGTAAAGGAGGTCAGCAAGCATACGCTTACCATTAGCAGGATTGGACCACTGGGATGGGAAATACCAAGTGGATTCTGTCCTAATGGGGGACAGTTGCTATTCTAAAAATATTACATAACTTTTTAAGGTAAAATTTTAACCTACTTTGAATACATTTTCCATAGTGTCAATGAAATACCATGGATTTAATTTTTTCCTTTTCTTATTTTTCTGGAAAATAGAGATATGGGCCAACTTCTCCTCAAACCCAGCCACTAACCATCAGAGAAGTCTAGCACTAAATTGCTGCAGTATGCGATAAAATAATTTAAGTATTCAAACCATATCTATTATACATCCATAATGTCCACTTCAGCAGTTTTTGGACAATTATTATGCAGGAATTCCATTTACATTCTATTTATTTATTGCCTGCCTCTTTTAAAAAAGGATTTGAGATAGTTTGCAACAAAAGAAATCTTAATCAGGTTAAGAAAACAAACATTAAAAAAATCAGAAAAAAGGGAAATGGAGAACTCAAGTATAATTGTAAGGGTTTGCTTTATGCGCTATCGTGACTGACTTTCAAACTTTGTTCCTAGAACCCAGAGCAAAAAGAGAAATGCAGTATAATAATGATCTATAATGATCCACAATGAAGAAGCATTCCAATTTCTAAGGGAGAAAAGCTTCTTATAATACTAGATTAATGATTTCAACTTTTCTGAAAAAAATATGAATATATTAATATGATCACTGAAGAAAACTTACTACAAGAAATGTAAAGAAAGAAAAGGGAAAAAATCAGATATCTTACCCTCAGAAACAACCATTTTTATCACTTAATTATATTTCCCACCAATCTATTTTCTGTACATTTTATATAATTTAGATCTAACTATATAATTTTGAGATGTTTGTTTCACTTAACATGAACCTTTTTAATGACTACCTAATGCTTTAGTACATGGATATAGGATATTAACAATTACTTTAATGTAAGCTATTCAGATTATAAATTTTTACCATTATAAATAGTGCTTTATTGAATATCTTTGTATGTAAATCTTTATCTGAATCACTGAAACTTTCCTTTAAAAGAGATTCCTAAAATTGAAGTTACTCGGTCAATGGGTATAAATATTTTAAAGATTCTGCATATACTTTTCTATTAGAGACAATGGTTAGAGAGCTATGTAGCTATACAAGAGATTGAGGAAGATCACTATGAACTCATATGGAATAATTTCCAGAAAACATTGGCAGATTTTTTAAAAACCAAGTGCAAAAGATCACATATATGAATTTTTTCTTATTATCTTTTCTTTCTTATTACCTAGAAGATTCATCTTGAAGAGGTTTCTACTGGGCAAATCTGGGACAATGAGTACAGTAATGAATTATAAGTCATTTTAAAAAATAAAAATTAATGAGTCTATACAGATAAATGGGGGACAAGGGAGGGAGTGCTTTTGCTTATAGTGGAATGCTGAGGGCCAAGTGATAAATGTGAAGGGAGTACTAGAGTTGAAAATCAGCATTTTACAATCATCACAGTAGAGATAGGAACAAGCAGAATGATTGACGGGTGCTAAATCTCAGGAGAATTTTTATAAAGAATAGAATATTTTTACGGTCTTAAAGTGTTTCTCCACAAGAAAAAAAATAATTATGCCTTGAAGAAATCAGACCACGCTCGACTAGGTAAACAAAATTAACATTGCCAAGGAGGGGCAGATGGACACCATGTGTCTCCAGATGTGATACTCTGAGGAGGACACAACATCACATAAAAAGCATTTCAACAGAGAATGTGTGATCAAAATCTAGCAATGAGGAACATTAGACAAACACAAAATGTAAACTCTTCTATAAAAGAAAAGAGGAGCAGCTATATTCTTCAAAAATGTCAAAGTCATGAAAAATGAACGAGGGCTCTAGAAATGTTCCAGGTTAAAAGAGTCTAAACAGACATGACAGCTATATGCAATAGCTGATCTTAGACTGGATCCTCTTCTGAAGGGGAAGAAATCGATAAAAAAGACCCTTGAGTCAATTGACAAAATTATAAAATGAATGGTAGATTATTGAAAAATTATTACATCAATGCTAAATTCACCAAAGCAAATAACTGTACTGTGGATATGTAAGAGAATATCCCTATTCTTAGGAAATTCACACTGAAGTGATCAGGTCTAAAGGGTCATGATTTACGTACCTTAGCCTCAAACGTTCTGCAAGGTAATTATAAAGCAAATGGGATGGATCTGGGTAAAAGTTGTGCAGATACTCTTTGTACTAGTCATATTCTTGCAAATTTTCTATAAGCTTGAAATTATTTGCAAATAAAAAGCTGAAAAGCTAAACAAAAGCAAATGATTTTTCCAGTTTGCTCTCCGAACAACAATTATTGAACTCTCCTCCCTCATTTCTTCCTTACAGCAGAGTATTGTTTTTTGTAATCTGCTATTTTGACAGGGAGAAATAGTATCTTAAAGTACATTTATTTGCTACTTAATTAAGTTAAAATGTGTCCAATTATTTATTGGCAATTTATATTTTTCTTATCTGTAAACTATCTATTTTTTTAATTTCCAGGCATTGTTTTCCTAAGTCTATTGCTTCAAATAAGCTATACTGAATAATGAATGTCATGAACAAAAACCACATTTTCATAGGAAATTCAGAATTGTATTTTACAGGTCTTTTTCTTTAATAAGTTTAATAATGTTGAAGGTATAACTTCATGTAGGCAAAAGGTCACGCTACAAGAGATCAAAGTACGTAATTCCCTTCCAGAGAGACTTCAGTTTTCACTCTTTTTAATTACCCATGCACTACAGGTAGATTGCCACTAGGTGGGAGTAGTGCTCAGCGCTGTAATCTAAGCAGCCAGAACACCTCAATTTGTTTCTATCCCAAAGGCATTCATTCATTCATTCAATGAACCTAGTCTCTTTTCCAGGTCACTGGTTCTTTGTACCCACTTCCTCACAGATTTAAAAGTATCAATTATCAATATTTTAATCAGAACTAATTTCTTTTTTAAAAATTATTTCAAAATGTAATATCATTTGAAAAATATCAAATATACTTTAAATTTTTTAAACAAACTAGAATCCTATGATACATAATTGATATTTTACCTCACTATAGCTGTCCAATTAGCAGCTTATTCTAATCCTACAGACCCTAAAACGGAATGTACTATATTTCACCCTTCCCCCGTTTTGGGTTAGTCATCTGTCTGCATTCTCCCAGTTTAACAAACAGGTCTCAAAGCAAAAGAGGTGGTCTACACCTCTCTAATGGTTTTACCAATGCTGTTCACCTCACAGACCTCAAATCTTCTTTCAGATAATAGGCACCAAAAACATAAGAAAAACATTTATGGCCAAGGAAGTAACCTTTCTCCCTTTCTGGAGTAGTCCCTTTTTCTCCCACTCAAAAGGAGCCATTTATCTAATTTTTATACATAAAAAGTTTAATTTTCTTTATGACATTGCTACATCCATCGAAAATTTTTTCATTTACATATAAATAAAATTATTTACTAATTAACATATCTGGCACTTATGCCACTTAGCAACAAGACAATTTTTAACTAGACAATGAAATTTAACACTTTTAAACAATTAGAGTGAATAACAGGAAGTTAGAGCATGGCCAAAAAATTATCTCATCATACCTTGTGATATCTGACCTATAATATATTAAGTAGACCAAGAAAGTGCCATGAGACATTAGTAAATATAAATACCCAGTTTCAATTAACACTTTTGATTTTGAATCAGCCAAACAGCAAACAATCTGTGATTTTCCTTACTAAGAGGTTTCTTTTTGAAAATTAGCCACTTATGCTTATGTTTGGGAGCTCCACCTCCACCTCCACCATGTGATAAACATTTAAAAAATAATATCTAGACATTTAATGGGATTGAGATTTACCATTTTCTATTTTGTACAACAAAATTCTATTAAAAAACGTTACTTGCCGATATTTGTATATGAGCTGATAATCAGTTCTCAGGATATTTGACTTCCTTAGCCCATTTCTTCTCCTCTGTGTCACTTTCCCTCCTCATCTCTTGCTCCCACATCCATTCCCCTCTTGCCACCTAAGTCTCTACCCTCAGTTCTCCCTCCTCAACTCTCTGCCCTGCCTGATCCTAAGACCTCATTATCTCCACCTTAGACATTCAATGTTCTCCTCTCTTCCCTGTATCACCTTATCCCACAAATCTAACTTAACTTCACAGAAACCTGACCCTGTCACTAGAAAATCTTCAGAATTCCCATCACTAAGACATAAAGTCCAGATTTCTTGGAAGGGAATAAGCTTCATTTTCTGATCTCTAGCTTCCCCTTAATAATGTTTCCCACTTGCGTTTTACAACCCGGCAGTTCCTAATTAACACAAGTTCTCTAACCACAGGATTCCTCATTTCATATCTCTGGGCCTGCACATTAAATGCTCCCTTGTCTAGAATGCTTTTGACCCCATACTCCACAGCCTTTTTGCAAACTTCTATTCATTCTTCAAAGCCTAATTCAGGTTTTGCTTTCTTCCTGAAGTGTTCCTTACCCTTCAGACCCAGTTTCCCTTCCTTTTGTTCTTCTGTTATCTTTAGTATCTTACCGTTACTAAAAATCTATGCATTAAATTAGCCCTTCCATTGCCATAGTTATATTTTATGCAGGGAGGAAGAAGGAAAAGATATACATGTACTAAACTTCAATTTTCATCATGCTTTTAATAATATCAGGCCCCCAGAAAAAAATTTTCAATACTTTTAAAGCTATTTATAAAAATGCTGTCAAAAGATCTTCATACAAATGCTCTCCAATAAATTTTGAGAATTTGGGAAATATTTAGGGAAAATATTGATTAGACTATTTCAACATAATATTGAAACATATGTCCCAAATGGAATTCCAATAGGTAAAAATTAAAAAAAAAAAACAACCATCTATATTTCCCCGAATCTGCTAAGTCTCTAATTCTCACTTAAAACATTTAACACAGGATATTCTATGATGAGAAGATTCTGTTCAAGGGTATAGTACTACATTCATGTGCAAAAATAGGATGTGCAAAAATGCATAAAGAATACTGCAATGAGCATATGTATTTATGGGCCACCAGATTAAAATAAAACATTACCAATATAGTTGGACCCCTCACCCCGGGCCCCTTTGTTGCTTCTCTCTCCCATAGAAATGACCACTTTGCTGAACCAGTTTATTCTCATGCATTTTTTATAGTTTTACTGTGTGTCTGTGTGTTACTGTGTGTTTGTACACACACACACACACACACACACACACACATATACAGTAATATAGAGTTACATGTACATAGGGTTTATTCAAATGAGTACTCTTATTAGGGCTGTTTTTGAGGAAATGTTTGAATCATTCCAAAAAACAAAAAGAAAATTCTACATGCCTGGCATATTTTGAGAAATTGAGATACTAGATGGAAGTCATGGAATATAATACAAACACAAAGACATCAATCCTTGCTGCATTTATTTTTATTCGACCCACTTTGTTTGCTTTGTTTTGTTGCACCTCTTATATGCGGGCATTCTGTTAGGTGCCAGAGAAACAGACAGGAGAAAGACATGGCTCCAAGTCGCAGCAGCTCACAGTCTGAGAGAACATACATAAAAATGTAATTATAATATAATATGATGTGGCAAGCCCAAGGTTAAAGTTAAAGGATGGGTAGAGTAGGGAAAAGAGGACCACCAGAATGAAGCATGAAAATCTCCCTGTAGAAAGGCAAAATCTAAGCTGAGTCCTTAAAAGTTAGAGAATTTCCAGATATGATAAACAATAATCCTAGTAAAGGAGAAATACTAAGGTCATCATTAAATCCTATTGACTTTCTGATTAAAGTTCAAAATTCTTTTACTAACAGCTGAAATTTGTCTCCCAAAAAGTTTTTCGAACTGAGAAAATCTTGAGTTTCTCTCAATTTTTAGATCCAATTCAATTCCTTATCCATTAGAACCCATTCATCTTTATCCTTAGGTGCTTATATATAAATAACTCTGGTACACATAAATATTTAAAATATTATATCTGTGATTGAGAAAATAAAACACACAACTGTTCTTAGAAGCAATACAAAGTATTTAAATTATCTTAGAAATCCACCAGCTACCAATACAACCTGTATCAACGACAACTGGCATAGAAGACCATCCCAATAAATACCCAATCTTATCCTCTAGAACTGTGACCTGTTTCCAGCCCCTCCCTGAGTACAGAACTAGACCAGACTACTATGAGGAGTCTTGAACGGCACCAGGGATCTAGCCCAGCCTTCATACACAGCAACACTAGTGTACTGTATGAAACCTGTATTCAGTCCTGAGCTTGGGATCATCAGACAACCCTGAGAGAAAGTTGGGTTCCCATTGACCTTCCAACCCACAAGTGGTCCAGGCTGAATATTTTCCAGCCTTTAACTCACCATCCTTCAAAACTGCCCTTCTCTCTGGGTTATCCTGAGTAACAAACCAGAAAATCATATTGATCAAACTGTTCTAAAGTATTTGCCTCACTCATAAATTCCTATATTCATTATACAAAAAATCACAGGGGGAGTGGTGTTTGTGTGTGCATGTATGTGTGTGTGTGTGTGTGTGTGTGTGTAATTGTCCTCATTGTAATATATTAATATTTTATCCTTAGATAGACTGATATTGATATAGGTTCCTAAAATCAGAAAATAAAAGTAGACCATAAAGCCAGTTTACCAAGGGAGAGCTCAGTGGTAATCCTCCATTCAAAGACAGGAAAAAAATATTGCCATTGCCTAAAACCATTAATCGGTGATCCATTGATAAGTAGGCATTTCCATCACTTTTGGATTTATACATTTCTATAGCAGTGAATAAGGTCAAAAACTAGAAGTCCCTGCCTTCACTCTCACCTTTCTCAATCTTTTCCTAACATCCTTGAATTATTACAAAGTTTAGAAATGATCAATCAGCTCTATCTCATGCTTCAAACCTTTCAGTGGTTCCCCATTGACCTTGCAATGATATCCAAATTCCAGAGTTAAAAACCCTTTCAAAATCTAGCCTCTATTTAGTATTCCAGCTTCATCTTTCTTTACTCATCTTCATCTTACACTTGGCTATTGCAACCTAAATTTTCAAGTACCGTGCTTATTCCAGCCCCCAAGCTTTTGTACAACTTTACCCTTTATCATAACATGTTTCCTAACTTTCACATCTTTCAAAATCCAACTTGGACATTCCTCCAGCCAGTCTTTCCTAATTTTGCCTATAGTATACTATAGTAACTGTAGTATTGTGTCTGACCCATAGTACTGGCTCTATGTCAACTGAACTGAACTGAAAATGCTTCCACAACCAGTCTAATGAACAGAACAATCTCTTCCATGAGTAACTACAAAAACAGTTTAGTCTATTTCTGGCCAGTTTAGTTCTCTTTGGAAAAAGAAACAAACTTATTCCTGGTTTGCATATACATTGCCATCATAGCACTCAATATGTATCACCCTGGTGGGACCAATTATGGAAATGGCTATGCTTAATAGCCTATCTAGAGTCCCAATTATAATTTTAATTGTTTTTTTTATATATTTTAAGTAACAATAATTACTAATGCTCGTTATTGCTAAAATCTACTATGTATTATGTTTCTGGCATTAAACTTTATGCTTTTATATGATTATCTAATTCAATCCCCAAAACATCTCCTCCCCATACCTTATTTAAATAGATCTGTTTTGATGTGACCTCCAGATCACTTTGGAAATTAATACATTAATTGGATATTTATTTTGTGGCAGTACACATAAATTGTCTTCAGAGAGCATTTGTCCATTATCCCTAAGGAGAAAAAGTCAGGATACAGACACAAAAATGTATTTAAGATTTCGTCCTGAAAATATTTGCTTCAGGGGAATTTAATGTCTTTGCCCAGTGAGTCTTCCAGGCTAGGTTTAATACATGAGTGAATTAAAAGCATGAACAAATGGCAACACTGCAAGCATGGTGAGTTTATTGACTTTTGTCATGTAGGAATATCTACTGATAGTACAGTTAGTGGCAGAAATGCCTGATGTGGTAGACTCTGCCTTGTTTGACATCCTGATGTAAAAATGAGTATTATTGATTAATTTTTCTAAAAGACAATTTTCCAGAGACTAGATTAGAATCTGAAAATGCTATTAACCTCACAGCAATGGAAAAGACTCTAACTCTGTTTGATGGAGGCAGCTGAAGAGAAATTCAGGTTAGGGGCCAATCACCTCAGAAAAATTAGTTCACTGTACTAGCTGCAGCAGCAAGCAAATATGGGTTTGAACATCCTCCGATTGGATGTGATGTTTCTGGAAGCTCTAAAATGCCAGTGGGAGAATATGTGCACCAGTGTCAAATTCTTAAAGCATCCCCTCTTTGGTCTGTAGGGTTAAAAGAACAAAAAAAGGAGAAGAGATTGCTTGCTTGCTTATGCATTCATTGTTCATCAAATAAGACTATTCCCAAATAAAGAATCCTTGACTTTACCAACTCAAATGTGTAACTTAAGGATTGTCTGTATAGAACTATTTGATTTTCTGCTTTTTTCTACCTATTTTATTTAAGCGGATTTTCTTTGGGGGATGTTAGAATAAAGAGTTTCCATTAATTCTGACAGTTCAAAGACTAAAATTATAAACGATAAAAGTATAAGATTAGAATGGTCAGCAATCTGAATTGGTCTACAAAGAGGAAATTTGCTAGTAAAGATAGGACAAAGCCATAACAGCTATGAAGAAGATATATTTTATGAGAAGTAGTAGGGCAAGATTGAGTTTTACAAATTTTATTTACCCAAATTATACAGCCGAAACATAATCCTCTGTATTTATTGTATACTGCAACCAATTCTTTTATTAAAGTTATACGCTAATTTTCATTAAAATAGGACAGTCACTAACGAGGAAAAAGAAACACTTCAATGTTCATTTTTAAAGCTTAGTTAAAAGCATCAATAATAGTGAGAAAATGAGTTAGACATATGAAAACTGGTTAAAAATATTAAAAGGTTATTATGAATGTATTTTAACAAAATGATATATTTATAAAGAGCTCTTACAAATTAAGAGAACCCCCAAATAAAAGAGGATACTACATAAATCAACGATCCACCGAAAGGATGATTATTGGCACATAAGTATAATGATAAAAATAACAGTCTTCACTACTAATCAAAACAATATCAAAACATCCATTTGTCTAAAGAAACAAACAAAATTTCAAAATACTGATATTACCTACAGGTGGGAGGCTATGGTAAAACCATACTTACACACCCCTTCCAAAAGGCAATATATGAGATTACAAAAATTTTTATATCCTTTTGATATATTAACCCCACCCCTCACATTTTTGAAAATAATTCAAAAAAGAGGAAAGGTATATGAATGTTACAAAATTACAAAGAAATTAAAGATATCCTCAATGTTCAACAATATGTAAAAGATTAAAATATGTTATATTAACCAATAGGACATAGTACAATAATTAAAATTTATAAATATGAAGGCTGTGGCAATATGAAAAAATAGTTAAAGAATAGCTAAGAAAACAATAGAAATATGTATCCACAGAATGATTACAATTATACAAAAATTGCTCATACATAAGAGACAAGAAAGGATAGTAAAAATGTATATACTACTTTCTTAGATGTAGGAAGAGTGCTCTACATTTTTAATATCTGCCACAGCTACATAAAGCATCTTGAAAATTAAGCAAAATTTATATTAAACGTTTTATATCTGATATCAAAATGCTGGCATCCACAAATAGCATAACACTAGAGCAATACTAGGACATTCATAGAACCAGTTTCAAGCCTCACTTTAACTCCAAACTCTTCAGAATATGACAGTTTCTGTATCTATGATGGCTTCAAGCAACTGTCTGATCTTAAAACAATAGTAATTCTATTGTATCAATGAGTTTCACACCTTTTCATCCTGAAATTCTTTGTTCAAATCAAATCTTATATAATATAGATGAAAGTAGAGCTACTATGGCTGAAGTACAAAGAGAAGGGAAGTTCTCTGGCAGGCTGGTCCCATTCCCTCTAGACTCGCCACCCTCCACCTCTAATAGCAATCTCTAACAAGGCCCTGAGAAACCCCAGCAAAAAACAATGGATTAAAGACTTTGATAGTCCTTTCATATCTAAACTATGATTATTAAAATGTATGGTTCTCTTCTATAATTTAATTTTTATCTGTCTATGTCATATACTCAACTAAATTGTAAAGGCTTTTAAGTTAGAAACTATATCTTATAAATTGGCTTAGCCCAATCTAAATTTGCCTGACTATATATACTCAAAGGACAAATCAGTGAATAAACAAACAGACAAAAAAAGGAATCATAAAATGAAAGGATCAGTCTTTCAATTTGCAACAAAACATGGCCCAGCAGTAAGCTGTTCTCTCTTACGGTTAATCAATGTTACATATAAAGGACACATGGGTTAGTGACTTTTTAAGAATTATAATACATTAAATATGGAAGAATTTAGGTATATTGAAAGTATTTTCTGAGAAAATAGCATTAAGAAAAAAGTCACCTTTTAACCATAGATCCTCTCATTTCCTAAAACTCTAAAGTTTAGTTAATTTTAGTTCTTGACTTGGGTGGAAGCAAAGCAAGCTTACTTTTAATAGTCAGCTTTATTATTAAAAATCCATACAGGGAACCAAGAATAACCCTGTGAAATATGATGTGATTGGCCTGATGATTTTACCAAGGGAGACATTACAAAATAGGATTATTCTCTCCTACCGCATTTGAAATTCTCACCATTAGAATAATTTGCCTTGGATAGATGATAACCAAAAAGACCATGGAGAAAACATGTACCTTCTAGCAGGCAGATTTTTCATGAACCTTTAGTCATATGCTGATTTATTGGATTAGCTAGTGGACCCCCAAGAATTTATTAATCTAATATAAAGAACCTGAGGCTAAAGGATTGTAAACAAGGAAGTTTTATTTGAAGAAACACAGCATTAGGAGAAACAGTGCCGAACTCTGGTAAAAACTAGAGCAAGAATTGTCTAGAATCATGGCAGGTCTACAACAAATATATGGGAAGGAATATACAGGAAGGAAAATTTTACTTATCAAAATGGGAAATGGAAGATAGTAATAGCCAAACCACTTAACAAGATATAACTGCCTTTTCATCTGCATGCCCTCTTTTGAGGATCATTCGCTTTGGGAACATTAGTTTAATCATTATGACCCTAACAGTTTAATTTAAATGCTCTACTTCTTATTTAATTCCTATCTAAATTTTACCAGAAACAATGATACAGAGCAAATGATCATAGGCTTGGCAGTCAGACAAGTCAGGTATAGGAACTCCAGCGCCATCACTTACTGGCTGTGTAACCTTGAGTAAATCACTCAAAAGGACAGTTCAGTGTACAGATTGAGTCCCTTGGTTCATGACTCAATCTCTCCAGACTCAAAACCCAGGGCTACTATTTATCATATCTGTCACCCTGGCTAAATTATTAATATTTAACCTCCCTGATTCTCCATTTCTTTATCTTTAATATATGGTTGTTGATGATGATGATAGAAACATAAATACATACATAGATACTTTGTGTGTGTGTGTGTGTGTGTGTGTGTGTGTATACAAAGACAGCCCTTGACACAGTTTCTAGCATATAGAAAGCATTAATAAATATCAACCACCATTATTATTAAGTGACCTCACTTCTCTGAACTTAAGCTTGTCATCTGTAAAAGTTAAATAATATGATATCTATTTTCAAGGATAGAATAAATACAAGTAATAAAACACCTAATACACTTATTAAGTATATTTCCCAGTCAAAACCCAAGCCTCCTCTGAGACTTGCCAATGAGTACTTCTTAGCCTAAACTGTATTTTTCTATATTCTCATTTGATTTTTGAACATTTACAGGACTCTAGTGATTGTTTCATATTTTAGAGTTTATATGCTATCTTTGCAATGATGATTATACAGGCATACCTCAAAGATATTATGATATTGGGTCCAGACCATTATAATAAAGTAGCTACCACAATAAAGTGAGTCACACAATTTTTTTTGGTTGCCTAGTATGTATAAAAAGTATGTCTATACTATACCATAGTCTATTAAGTTTGTAATGGTGTTATGTCTGAAAAACAATGTACATACCTTAATTAAAAATTACCTATTGCTTAACAATTACTTGAGCCTTCAGCAAATAGTAATCCATTTGCTGATGGAGGGTCTTGAGTCAATGTTAATGGTTGCTGACTGATCAGGGTGGTGGCTGCTGAAGGTTAGGGTGGCTCTGGCAACATCTAATTTTTACACAGCAATAAAGTTTGCCATATAGATTGAATGTTCCTTTCACAGACAATTTCTCTGTAGCATGCAAGGCTGTTTCACATTTTACCTACAATAGAACTTTCAAAACGGGAGTCAATCCACTCAAACCCTACCACAGTTTCATCAACTAAGTTTACGGAATATTCTAAATCCTATGATGTCATTTCAACAGTATTCACAGCATCCTCATGAGGAGTAGTCTGCATCTCAAGAAGCCACTTTCTTTGCTCACCAATAAGAAGCAACTCCTCATCCATTCAAGTTTTATCATAAGATTGCAGCAATTCAGTCAATTCTTCAGGCTCCACTTCTCATTCTAGTTATCTTCCTTTTTCCACCACATCTGGAGTTACTTTTTCTAATGAAATCTTAAACCCCTCAAAGTCATCCATGAGGGTTGGAATCAACTTCTTCCAAACTCCCGTTAATGTTGATATATTGACCTCTTCTCACGAACCATGAATATTCTTGATGGCACCTAGTGTGGTGAATCCTTTCCAGAAGGTTTTCAACTCAGTGCCCAGATCCAACCAAGAAATCACCATCTACAGCAGACACAACCTTATAAAATGTATTTCTTAAAGAAGAACACCTAAAAGTTGAAATTACTCCTTGATCCATAGGCTGCAGAATGGATATTGTGTTAAGCAGGCATGAAAACAACATTAATCTTCTCATATATCTCCATCAGAGCTCTTGGGTGAAGGGGTGCATTGCCAAATGAATAGTAATATTTCAACAGGATTTTTTTTTCCTAAGCAGTAGGTCTCAACACGGGCTTAAAATATTAGAGTGTACTTTAAAATAACTAAAAGAGTGGAACTGGAATGTTCTTCACACAAAGAAATGATAAATGTCTGAGGTGATGGATACCCCAATTACCCTGATTTGATTAATTCACATTGTATACCTGTATCAAAATGTCACATGTATCTATATTATATAAAGATATACAACTATTAGGTAGAATAATTTTTAATTTTTTTAAAAGTAATTAAATTGTGCTTGACAAATACAATGTTACAATTAGTAAAGGAAAAACCAAGTGGGGCATTGAGAGACTTGTTCCAGGAGAACGGAATTAAAGTGAGGAAGTTTGGATTGGGCTCAAAAAAAAAAAAAAATATTCAGTATGGGATTCCAAAGGGTTAATTTAAAAAATATTCAGTAAATCATAGTGTAAACGATTGTGCTGTCATACAGACTTTGTTGTTCCATTTATAGAGCACAGGCAGAGTTGATTTGGCCTAATTTTGGAGGGCCCTAGGATTTCCAGAATGGTAAACAAGCATTGGCTTGAATTTAAAGTCACCAGCCGTATTAGCCCCCAAAAAGAGTCAGCCTGTCCTTTGAAGCTTTAAAGCCGGGCATTGACTTCTCCTCTCCAGCTATAAAATTCCTACATGGCATCTTCTTCCAATATAAGACCATTTTCTCTAAATGTAAAATCTGTGATTTAGTGTAGCCACCTCCACCAATGATCTTAGCTAGATCTTCTGGATAACTTGCGGCAGCTTCTCCATCGGCATTTGCTGCTTCACCTTGCACTTTTACGTTATGGAGATGGCTTCTTTCCTCAAACTTCATGAACTAACCTCTGCTAGCTTTCAACATTTTTTATGCAGTTTCCTCACCTCCCTCAGCCTCCACAGAATTGAAGAGAGTTAGGGCCTTGCTGTGTATTTGCCTTTGGCTTAAGGGAATGTTGTGGCTGGTTTGATATTCCATCCAGACACTAAAAAGTTCTCAATATTAGCAATTAGCAGAGGTTTGCCAATTTTGTTTATCTATTCAAAGAAATAGCTCTTTGATTTTCTCTATTGTTTTAATTTTTAGTTTCTTTGATTTCTGCTTTCGTTTTTATATTATTTTCTTCCTTTTGCATTCTTTGAGTTTATTTTGTTCTCTTTTTCTAGGTTCTTGAGGTAGGAGCCTAGATTATTCACTTGAGACTTTTCATCTTTTCTAATGTGTGCATTTAGTGCTACAAATTTCTCTCTCAGCACTGCTTTGGCTATGTCCCATAAATTTTTATATGCTGTATTTTCATTTCCATTAAGGTCAATATATACTTTATTTCCTCTGAGATTTTTTCTTTGAAGCATGAGTATTTAGAAGTATATTGTTTAGTTTCAAATGTTTATAGATTTTCCTGTTATGTCTCTGTTACTGATTTCTAGTTTTGTTCATTATGGTTGTAGAATACATTGTCTATATTTCCAATCCCACTTGGTCATGATGTATAATTTTTTATGTTTCTAGATTTTGTTTACTAGAATTTTGTTGAGAGTTTTTGTATCTATATTTATAAAAGATATTGGCCAGCCTATAGTTCACTTTTCTTTTTTCCACCTCATGAACCTAGACAGATAGGTGGATAGTTTAACCACCTCTTTTTTGATATGGATGTCATTTATTTCCTTCTCCTGCCTGATTTTTCTGGCTAGGACTTCCAGTACTATAAAGAATAGAAGTGGTGACAATGGGCATCCTTGTCCAGTTTTTAGGGAGAATGCTTTCAACTTTTCCCCATTCAGTATGATGTTAGCTGTGGGTTTATCATATATTACTTTTATTATTTTGAGGTATGTTATTTCCATGCCTGGTTTGTTGAAGTTTTTATTATAAGGGGGGGGCAGATTTTATTGAATGCTTCTTCTACATCTATTAAGATGATCATATGGGGTTTTTTTATTTCGGAATATTACAGGGGTATAAGTGTTTTGGTTACATGGATTACTTTTGTACTGCTTGAGTCAAAGTTATAAGTGTGCCCATCACCCAGATAGTGTACATTGTACCCATTAGGTATGATTTCACCCATCTCCTCCTCCCTCCTCCCACCTACATGATTTCCATTGTGTTTTATTTCCAACTGTGCACATGAGTGCTGATCGGTTAGTTTCAATTTAATAGTGAGTACATGCGGTGTTTGTTTTTCCATTCTTGTGATACTTCGCTTAGGAGAATGGTCTGAAGTTCCATCCAGATTGTTGCAAAAGGTATTGATTCATTTTGTTATGGGTGAGTAGTACCCTATGGTATACATATACCACATTTTATTGATCCCCTTGTGAATTGAGGGACACTTGGGTTGATTACACATCTTTGCAGTTGTGAATTGTGCTGCTGTAAACATTCGAGTGCAAGTGTCTTTTTGATAAGATGACTTTTTTCCTTTGGGTAAATACTCAGTAGTAGAATTTCTGGATCAAATGGTAGGTCTACTTTTAGTTCTTTGAGGAATCTCCATACTATTTTCCATAGAGCTTGTACTAGTTTGCAGTCCCACCAACATTGTATAAGTGTTCTTTCTTTCCATATCCATGCCAGTGTCTATTGTTTTTGAACTTTCTGATAAAACTCATTCTCACTGGGGTTAAGTGATATCTCATTGTGGTTTTGATTTGCATTTCTCTGATTATTAGTGATGCTGAGCATTTTTTCATGTTTATTGGCCATTGGTCTGTCTTCTTTTGAAAAGTTTCTGTTCATGTTCTTTGCCCACTTTTTAATGCAGTTGTTTGATTTTTTTTTCTTGCTATTTTCTTGAGTTCTTTGTAGATTCTGGTTATTACCCCTTTATTGCATGTATAGCTTGTGAATATTTTCTCTATTCTGTAGGGTTTTGATTTTAATTCTGTTTAAGTGATGAATCACATTTATTGACTTGTGTATGTTGAACCATCCCTGGGATGAACCCCTCTCAATTGTGGTGGATTATCTTTTGGATGTGCTGTTGGATTCAATTTGCTAGAATTTTGTTGAGGATTTCTGCATCTATGTTCATGAGGGATATCATTCTGTAGTTTTCTTTTTTTATTGAGTCCTTTCCTGGCTATGGTATCAGGGCAATACTGGCTTCATAGAATTTGTTAAGGAGGATTCTCTCCTTGATGTGGAACAGTTTTAGAAGGATAGGTGCCATTTTTCTTTGTAGGTTGGGTAGAATTTAGCTTTAAATCAATATGGTCCTAGGCTTTTTTTGTTCGGAGATTTTTTCATTACTGTGCCAATCTCGCTACTCATTATTGGTCAGTTCAGGATTTCTATTTCTTCCTGATTCAAGCCTGGAAGGTTGTGTGTTTCCAAAAACCTACACATACCTCTAGATTTTCTAGTTTATGTGCACAGAGGTTTTCATAGTAGTATAAAATACAGGTTTTCTATTTCTGTAGTATCAGTTGTAATATCTCCTTTTTCCCTTCTGATTGGGCTCATTCGAATCCTGTCTCTGCTTTTCTTCATTAATCTAGCTAGTGCTCTATCAATTTTGTTTTATCTTTTCAAAGAACTAAGTATTCATTTTGTTGATCCTTTATATTATTTTCTTTTTGGGAGGTTTCAACTTCATTTAGCTTGCTCTGATCTTTGTTATTTCTTTTATTTTGCTAGCTCGGGGTTTGTTTTTGTTTTTTGTTTTTTTTTCTTTTTCTAGTTCCATGAGGTGTGATATTAGTTTGTTAATTTGTGATTTCTGTCTTTTTGATGTAGGCATTCAGTGCTATGAAATTACCTCTTAGCTCTGCTTTTTCTGTATCCCAGGGAATTTGGTAGCATGTGTCACATTCATCATTCTATTTGAAAAATTTTTTATTTCCATCTTGATTTTTATCATTGACCCAAAGATCATTCAGCAGCAGGCTGTTTAATTTCCACGCATTTGTGTAGTTTTGAGAGTTCCTCTAAGAATTTATTTCTAGTTTTATTCCACTGTAATCTGAGAAGGTATACGGTATGATTTTGATTTTTTTTTTTAATTTATGGCCTAACATATGATCTATCTTGTAAAATGTTCCATGTGTTGATGAGAAGAATGTATATTCTGCAGTTTTGAGGTAAAATGTTCTGTAAGGTCCATTTGTTCTAGAGTCCTGTTTAAGTCCAGTGTTTCTTTGTTGATTTTCTGCCTTGATAATCTGTCTAGTTCTGGAGTGTTGATGTCCCAGCTACTACAATGTTGCTGTTTATGTCCTTCCTTGAGTCTAGTAGCATTCGTTTTGAAAATCAAGAAGCTATGTTAGGTATATATATGTTTAGGATTGTTATATCTTCTTATTGAATCAATTCCTTTATCATTACATAATGATCATCATTTTTTTTTTTGCTGTTGTTGATTTAAATTCTATTTTATCTGATATAAGAATAGCTATTCCTGCTTGCTTTTGTTTTTCATTTTCATGGAATATTTTTTCCACCCCTAAACCTTGAGTCTATGAGAAGCTTTATGAGTTGAATGAGTTTCTTGAAGACAACATATATTTGGGTTGTGGGTTTTTTTATTCATTCTCTGAATCTATTAATATATCTTTTAAATGGGTCATTTATACCATTTACTTTCAATGTTAATATTGATATGTGAGATACTGTAACGATCATGTTGATTGCTACCTATAAATACTTGCTTTGCTTTCTCCCTTCTGTTACCGTTTTGTAAGAACCGTGAGCTTTTTCTTTTGGTTGTCTTTACATTGGTGGATACTGATTGTTCTGCTTGATGTATAGAGAATTTTTAAGGGTTTCCCATAGAGCAGGTCTAGTGATGATAAATTCCCTTAATATCTGCTTGTCTGGGAAAGACTATTTCCCTTTAATTTATGAAGCTTAGTTTTGCAGGATACAACATTCTTGACTGACAGTTATTCTGTTCAAGAAGACTAAAGCTAGAACCCCATTCCCTTCTGGCTTGTAAGGTTTCCTCTGAGAAGTCTGTTATCAGT
>RJWJ010010050.1:0-48307 GCA_004363605.1 Indri indri | reverse complement strand
TGAATTGGACAGCTAAAAGCATATATAGAAAAAATTAGCCGGGCATGGTGGTGCATGCCTGTAGTCCCAGCTACTCGGGAGGCTGAGATAGTAGGATCACTTGAACCCAGGAGTTTGAGGTTGCTGTGAGCTAGGCTGACGCCACGGCACTCGCCCCAGGGAAGAGAGTGAGACTCTGTCTCAAAAAAAAAAAAAAAAAAAAAAAAAGAGACAGAGTCTTGCTATGTTGTCCAGGCTGGTCTTGAACTCCTCAAATGTCTGGTGAACTTTTCTTGCATTAATAATGAGGCAGTAGGCTGGGTGTGGTGAAAGATGTCAGACACAGAACACTATGTATGATATGAGTCCATTTATATTAAATTCAAAAACAGGCAAACTAAAGTGTGCTGATAGAATCAGAATTATGATCGTCTGTGGTGTGGAGATTGATAAAGGAGTATGAGGGAACATGGGGGGACATGGAAATATTCTAGATTTTTATCTGGGTGCTGGTTAAACAGGTATTTACTTGGATAAAAATTAATCAAGTCACACACCTAAGATTGATGTGTTTTGCAAAGTGCAATTTATGCTTCAAGTAACAAAACACTTCCATGCACAAGATACCTAGGGTGATTTCTGTTTCCTACACTGACACCTGACTCTGAATATCTAACTCTGAAGGCATGTCCTGCCCATGTGCTCATTTCCCTGCTCTACCTTGCAGTAAACACTTGTTGCCAGGCAGCCTGTGTTAGTTGTTCTCAAGGGAGGGCAGGGTGGCAGTTAGTCTTTTAAAAATTTTTTGGTAAATAAATTGACGGAATGAAAAAAGGTTTAAAGAATAACTGTTTAAAACATTTGAAATGAAGTTGTAAAGGTAGGGATTATGTTTTGTTTTTCAGTCTTGGAGAATTCCCTCAAGCACTCAGATCTGCTAACATGACCCTGTTTGGGGCCCTCTGGCACTATCTTTGGGCCTGACTTCTGCTCTCTGGGGGGAAACGTGAGCTGGCAGTTGCTGAGTCATCATGTGTGGGTCACAGCCCTCTTTGGAGCACTGGCCTAGAGACATGGGCCTGCCTGTGCTGAGCTTTACCAGGGAGGGGGCAGCCTGGGCATAGATCACTCTCTGGTTGCTCTTCTACTAATAAATGGACAATGATCAAATTACACCCATGAAAGAGGGTGGAATGCAATAAACAATAAAAGATAAAATAATATAAATAGCCAGATAGGGTCAAAGGATGATTACTTATTTTATTTTACTTTATAATTCTGAAATAATTTCAGACTTACAACATAGTTGCAAAAATAATACAAATGTTTACATCTCACATAACTATAACACAATGATCAAACCCAGAAGATTAACACTGATAGAATATTAATTTTAATTTTAATTTTTTATTTTTAATTATTATGGGTACATAATAGTTATATATATTTATAGGGTATATGTGATATTTTGATATAGGCATACAATGTATATTAATCAAATCAGGATAACTGGGGTATCCATCCCCTCAAGCATTTATTTCTTTTTTTTTTTTTTTTTTTTTTTTTTTTTTTGAGACAGAGTCTCACTCTCTTGCCTGGGGCAAGTGCCATGGCGTCAGCCTAGCTCACAGCAACCTCAAACTCCTGGGCTCAAGCGATCCTACTGCCTCAGCCTCCCGAGTAGCTGGGACTACAGGCATACGCCACCATGCCCGGCTAATTTTTTCTATATATATTTTTAGCTGTCCAATTAATTTCTTTCTATTTTTGGTAGAGACGGGGTCTCGTTCTTGCTCAGGCTGGTCTCGAACTCCTGAGCGCAGAACTATCCGCCCGCCTCAGCCTCCCAGAGTGCTAGGATTACAGGCGTGAGCCACCGCGCCCGGCTCAAGCATTTATTTCTTTGTGTTAGGAACATTCCAATCCCACTTTTTAATTTTAAAGTATACCATAACTTGTTGTCCGGTATAGTCACTGTGTTGTGGTATCAGATATTGTTCATTCTAACTATCTAACTATACTATATTTTTGCACCCATTAACCATCCCCACTTTATCCCCCTCTTCCCACTACCCTTCCCAGCCTCTGGTAACCATCATTCTACCCTCTGTCTCCATGAGAGCAATTGTTTTAATATTTAGCTCTCACATGTAAGTGAAAACATGCAAGATTTGTCTTTCTGTATTTGGCTTATTTCAGCTTTCATAATGTTGTCCTGTTCCAACATTGATAGACTATTAACTAATCCAAAAGCCTTATGTGATTTCACCACTTGTTCCCCTAATGTCCTTTTCCTGTTTCAGAATCCAACCTGGGATCCCACATTGCATTCGCTTATCATGTCACTTTGGTTTCCTTTACTTTGGAGCAGTTCCTCAGTCTTTCCTTGTCTTTCCTGACCTTGATATTTTTGAAGTTATTTTTTTGTTCAGGGCCATCCGACAGAATTTTTTGCAATGATAGAAATGCTCTGTACTAGCTAATGACTAATGACAGCCACATAAAAATAGCATTTGAAATGTGGCTCATGGGGCTCAGGAACTTTCAGATTTTATTTAATTTTAATTAAAATAGCTACATATGGCTAGTAGTTACTGTATTGGACAGGACAGCTATCTCTCATTTTGGGTTTGCTTAATGTTTCCTTATGATTAGCTTCAAATTATGAGCTTTTGATAAGAATACCATAGGCTTGGTGTTGTGTCCTTCTTTGTCTAAAACTTTGTTGTTTTTGTTTATCTCAGTATCATTTCTTGATCTCTAATGTCTCCCTCCCATGTACCCACACAGGGAAGCAGTACTCTTAGCTAGCTAACTCGATGGTAGCTCCCTTGGGTTACTTACTGAGACCCTATTTTCACACAGATCTGAGCTATCCTATACCCTCACTGCAATCTAGTTTTTCCTTAAGCATAAAGTCTGATATGGGATGGCTCACCTACAGCTTCAATATTTGAAATAAAGGAAGCTTTATGCAGATTTTGGCTTTTAATGATTCTTCTCTGACAGTAGAAAGGTTCAAACCATAGCCAATTCTAAGAACCAAGACAGGGTTACTTCAAAGGATCTGACTTGCTGAAACTAAATATAATTCATGTTGCTTTCCTCTATGACATGCCATAATATTTTTTCAAAAAATCTTTAAACATTTTAACTTTGAAGAAGGAATAAAAACAGCCATTTTAGAAACTAGAGACACCCAAGCACTGATCTATTCATAGTTTCTACACAGCTGAAGTTTGCATCAAATAGACAAAAAATAGTACAGAAAACCTATATACAACAAAGATTTAGAAAAATCCATCTCCCGGGAAGCAGGTCAAATGGACTCAGTTAAAGATCTCACTGAATGTAGGAGAATCTGTGAGAAGCAACGTAAATCCTTCTGCTGGGACATAAATAGGAATCAGTCCATGTAATGAAGACGTTACTTTCCTTTCTAATCTAAATGCTTGCCTCCAGTCCGTGCTCAGAGAAAGGTCATGGTCATTTGAACTGGTTGTCAATCAAGGTACCCTTCATTTTCGCTTTCTTGGCTTCGAGTTCAGCCAGCTCTTGCAGTCGCCTCTTGCTCATGCCTTTGCGCTCTAGCTGTTTTTCGATCACTTTGGCATTCTGTGCGTATGAGTCAGCAACTTCTCTAGCCTCAATCTCCTCTTCCTCTTCATCAATGGTAGACACAGTGACAGAGCTGAACTTGCCCATGTCTTTAGTCCGTTTGGTCATCATCACCTTCTTAGGGGGCTCTTGTTTCTGAGTATATATATCCGTTTTCCCAAAACCCTGGCCAAACTTGACTACTGCTCCATCCACAATGAAGGTCACGGGAGCGTTCTTTGGCTGGGACTGGTAGAAGAGTGGCAGTCCACACTTTGCACACTTCTTCCTGTACTGTCGTTCAATGCCTTCAGGCCTCCGAAGATATATTGTCTCCTCATCTTCGGTGTTACAAAACTTGTGGGCGTGTTTGGCAGCATCAATCACACGGGACCGGTCCCGGGGCCTCATGGGCAATTTCTCTAACTGACAGTCCAGCACCAGGACCATCTGGCCGCACAGACAGTAGTACACATGGAGGGGCTTCTCGCCGTCGTCATATTCCTCCCGGTCCCGGGTGTCGGAGCAGACTACAGACCGGGACACTACTTTCGGCATAATTCAGAGGAACGGCCTGAAAACCTGTCTAAAATTTTAAAAGCCGTTGATGGGTAACAGGGAACCACTTAGGCCAGGTAGCTGTATTATTATAATGCCCTTCAAGGTCTAGCAAAGACAGAGGTGACAACCGCATTTGGAAGCCAGTCCCCACACTCTTAATGTTATTCCTGCAAGAATAGATATGAGGCCACTGGAGCTGGGTGGGTAGCAGGCAGGATTGACTTTTGAACTCATCAGCGTTTATCCCCTGTGTTGTTGGCCACCCACTGTGTTCCAGGTACTGAGGCTTAAAGCCTTATTATACCTTAGGGCTCATTAAACACTCTCACTTTGGCTAACCTAGGTGGAGCTGGCCTGATTACAGTTTAGGTATGATTAAGCACACTTTGTAAATGCTGAAGGTTGTGAAATATCCATAGGGCTATCAAATATAGTAATAACACTTCACTGGAAAAGTGTCCAGGTATCTTGCTACGGTTCAGTTTAGGAGCACTGGCTTTGGAGTCTGGTCTGTACTCAGGCATTTGCATGTGATTTCTGTCAAATCTCTTAACTCCTCTTTTTCTTTCCTTCTTAAAACTGTAGTATATAGTAAAGTATAACAACATTAAGTGTGCATTTTATGCATTTTTACATATGGTCAAGCTCATGTACCCACCATTCACATCAAGATATAGAACATTTTTGGCTAGGCACGGTGGCTTATGCCTGTAATCCAAGCTACTTGGGAGGCTGAGGTGGGAGGATGACTTGAGCCCAGGAGCTGGAAGCTGCAGTGAGCTATATGATTGTGCCACTGCACTCCAGCCTGGGCAACAGAGTGAGACTCTGTCTCTAAAAAGAAAAAGGGAGAAAAAAAAACGAGAACTTTTCTACACCCATAGAGAGTGTGCTTCTCTTCCCTCCCCCAATCAGCATTCCCCAGAGGTCACCAGTGATATGATTTCTATTCCTGTAGATTAGGGTTCCTGCTTCGGAACCCTATGTGACTGGGAGC
This sequence comes from Indri indri, assembly GCA_004363605.1. Classification (NCBI taxonomy): domain Eukaryota; kingdom Metazoa; phylum Chordata; class Mammalia; order Primates; family Indriidae; genus Indri; species Indri indri. Next base: position 43,173 of record RJWJ010010050.1, on the reverse strand, counting down.
AGAGACCATGTACTTTTGTTTTTGGCTCCATTCTCTGAGCACCATTTAGCCATGGTGCCCATTCATTGGTGGGAATATCCATTCATCTTGTGGGTGCCAATATTTGTTCTTTTCCACTGCTGTATGCTATTCCACAGTGTGAGTACACCACCGTTTGTCTCTCCATCCTCTTGCTGAGGGACATTTGGGTTATTTCCAGAATTTGCCTATTATGAATAAAGTCACCACAAACATGATCTAGTCTCTATGCTCCTAGGTAGATGTACACCCAGGAGTGGAATTGCTGGATAGTAGAGTTAGCATATCTTTAGCTTTAATAAGAATTGTCATTTTTCCAGATCTCTTAAACTCTCTTTAAAACAGGATGAATAATCCTACTCTACCTGATTATGGTGAAGTATTTAATGGGCCTTAAGATATAAGGCTCTAAGCCTTGTACTTGGAACACAGTGGGTGCTCAGTAACTGCCGGTGTCTGCCCCAGCAGGGCAAGAGCGAGGTGGATGGCAGGCACTGCGGAAAGTACCTGCCCCAGACCTTTGGGGGAGGGGAAGAAGCCTTTCCCACCAGCACCCAAGTCCCACTCCCAGCGCCCGGCCTGCCACCCTTGGCATCCCTGCCTCGCACCCGCCTCCCCGGCAGGCCTCCGCCTCGTCCTGATCAAAGGGGCCCAGCGTGCTCGTCGCTTTGCTGGACATTCGCGCCCCTGTGAACTTTGCGTGTCACCCTACATTTACTGGGCACTGTGTGCCAGGCTCTGGGGACGCGGGAGAGGACGCCATGAAGACCCTCACCCCTCGGAGCCCCCGGCGGGAGGAGAGAAGCGTGGGGACGGAAACCCAAGCCAGTCAGTGACTCTAAGGCCGGCCGCCTGACCAGCTTCCGGACACTGGACTTCCCCTGGAAGTTACCGCAGACGAAGAAGGGAAGAAAACAATCGGCTCACCCGCGCCCCTAGCAGGAAACTCGATCGGTCCTCGAAGCCCAGCCCCGCGCGTCCAGGCCCTAAACCGAGGCCAAGTGCCCGCCCCGCAAAACAGCCACCCGCGCGTGGCCGCGAAGCCCCGCCCCGCCGCCCTGGCCCCGTCCCGCCCTCCCTGCGCGGAGGGTTCCGGCCGGCCGCGGCGGTGCCTGGTCGCTGGGAGTTGGCTACCTGAGGTAAGGTCGCCGCCCAGGCGCTCGGTTCTCCCGGCTCAGCACACACAGACGCCTTTTGGAAGGTGTGCTGCGCCGGCAGGGGCCGAGTGGGACTGAGAGTCTGCTGGGGTGCACCAGATTTGGGGCGGGGGGGCCGGGAGGGGACAGGGGGCGTGGGGCCCCGTCCCGCGGCGCACGGGGCTCGGGACATGGAGGGCTCCACGCGTCACATCCTGCTCCCGGGGAGAGGGGTAGGTGGGGTGGGGTGTCTGCTCGGGCTGGGGAGCAGGTTGGGCGGGAAGGAGCCGGGCACCCGCGCTGCGCACCGTTGCCCGAAGGCCCAGGGTGACTCTTACGTGAGGCCGAGCCCCGGTGCACTGACCTGTGGCATTCGCGCCTCGGGGTCGAGTGCTGCTGCCCTCCCCTGGGTCTTGACAGTTCTCGGCGGTGACACCTGCTCAGAAGAACCTCCCCGCCCTCCGCGGACCTGGGTCTCGCCAAGGAATCTGATCCGAGGCTGTGAGGCCTGTCCCTCCGGGGAGGGTTGATATTTCTTTCCGGGACGTGCTCAGCGTCTCTGGGGCAGTCGGGTCAGAAACTTCGCCACGTCGAGAACACTCTGCCATCTCCTCCCCTTCCCTGAGATGGGAAAGAGGTGCGAGGGAAACAATACAACCAAAACCAAAACGACATTCTGTGTATGTCTGGAAGCCTCAGAAAGATCCGGGAGGACAGTCAGCGACCTGGAGACCCTGGTTGCCATGTGAGGGCAGGGTTAATGCCCTCAGGCCTGTCTGAAAGATTTCCATTTCTGCCAAGAGAAGGGACTAAATGTTGCATCCTCCCAGGTGCACCCTCACCCAACCAGTGACCTTGACCCCTCCCTGGACTTGAAGGTAGGGGGCTGTGTGGGTCTCCTTTGCTGCAGGGGCCTCTATGCCCTGCAGGGTGTATGGACACCTGCAATGCGGCAGCAAGTCTTGAGTTCAAATCCTGTCCCTCCCTGGCCAGCTGGGCAACTTGGCGTCAGTTCCCCTCTCATGTGATTGTGGTAAGGATTAAGTGAAGGAACCTTAGGATGTGCCTGCCTGTAGGGGGCCCTCAATAAATGTGAACAAATGTGGGCTTTCTTTCCTTTTGGTTTGGCCATATCATCCCCTCATCCCTCCTACAGGTCTGTGCCTTAGGTCTGTGAGGCTGGAGTACAGAAGAGTGCCTCACCTAACTCCCTCCTGGTACCTTCCTGGGTGCCTTGAGAAGGGAAGGAGGAAGGGGTCCGTTAACCTCCACAGAGTTGTTCTTTGCATGTTTCCTGAAGGCTCAAAGGACCCCTGCCTCACCTCCCTGATCCTCCTGACCTTATGTCATTAGCACTTGCCCTACCAGGAATGCAGCGCCTGGAGGTTGGCAAGGAAAGTTATGCCATGTGAGGCTGTGAGACCGAGGCCAAGGACAGTTTCCCATGTGAAGAGGGTCTGGTGGCCTCAGCAGCACCTGGCTCTCTGCCCTGCAGCACTGTCTTCAAGAGGTCTCACACCCACCTGACACCCACCTGGTCCTCTCCTCTGCCTCCTTCCCTCCCTGACCACCTTCTGGAAACCCAATAGCACCTCAAGCTTCACTTGTTCAAAACTGAGCTCTGGAGTTCCCTCTGCATCACTGCTCCTCCCTTGGAGCTTCTCTGGCCTGGTAAATGGCAGTTTCCATCCACCCATTCCCCAAGGAGTCATCCTCAATTCTTCTCCCTCCCTCACCTCCCACACCCTCAAAACACCAGGAATCTGACTGCCTCTTGCCATCTCTTTGGTCACCAGCCTGGCCGTACCAAGTGTGTCTCCCTTGCTGTGGCCTTCAACTTCTCTCGCTATTTTCATCCTGGCCCTTTCACAGTCCTCACAGCCACCAGAGAGGGCTTTAATGTAAATCAGATCCTCTCCTTTGCCTGTTAGAACCTTCTGTGGTTCCGGGTTTCACTCCAAATAAAACCCAAAGTCCATGTGAGTGTCCCCTGCCAACCTCTTTGATCTTGGTCTCTGCCCCTCCCCCTAGCTTTCTAAACCTTGACCATACTAACCTGTTTTCTATTCTTCAGACATGTCAAGCTCATTCCCATTTTAGGACTTGTGTATTGCCTGTGCCCTCTGCTGGAAACACCAATCTTCTCACAGCTGAGAAGGGCTCAGTTCTAATGCCGCCAGTTCAGAAGGGCTCCCTAGATCAACCCAGTTTAAGTAGCATGCCCTGCTTTATTTTCTTCATAACCTTTGTGAACTATCTGGAATTCTTATTTAGGTATGTGTTTACTGATCTGTTACTTGTCCCCCCCGCCCCCCGAATATAAATACAGAAACTGGATGATGGCATAGACCTTGCCTCTTTCATTCCCTGCAGCACTCCCTGATGGGGGAGGCAAATAAGAAACCAGCAAACACATCTGTACTTGCAAACTGTAGTAAGTGCTACATAAACAGCAGGCAGCAATTGCTTGTATTTGAGGCACTTTAAAAATTTTAAGCTTGTAAGGCCGAAGTACTGTGCTATCAAAATAAACTCTTTGAGCCATTTTAAGGGTGGAGAAAAGCCTGGGAGAGACTGGTAACTTGCCCCAGGACACACAGTGAGTTCAAGGCAGTGGAACTCAGTCTCCTACCATGAGAATGTGTATGGCCTGCAGTTGTGTTCTGAAAAGAACCTAATCCCGAAGACCTCAGTTCTTTGTACTTCCCCTATCCCGCAAGCCCCTTAATTTCTTGGTACCTCATTTTCTTCATCTTTAAGGTAGGATGATCCTATTATTATCATGTTGGGCTTCTTTTTTCAGTATATCCCAAAGAAGCAGGCCTTCTAGGTGGAGCCCTCTTCCTGTCAGCTTGAGGGCCCTAGAACCAGGAGGGAAGCCATACACCCACAGGCACAGAAGCAAGAGGCACATACAGACCCTCCCCAGTGCTGACCACCTGCAGGGCAGGAATGGGCCCTAAATATTCTGGATCTGATTCTGTTTGGTCATTAATTCATTAAAAAAAATTTTGTTTTTTCGGAGACAGGGTCTTGCTATGTTGCCCAGGCTGGCCTTGAACTTCTGGGCTCAAGTGATCCTCCCACCTCAGCCTTTCAAGTAGCTGGTGGTTATCGATTCATTTTTAAGCAAATTCTTTGAGAGCCTCTGAGACCCAGGCAATAACAAAATAGGATGTTTAAGGAAATTAAGGATGAAATAGGCCAGTCATAATGGCTCACACCAGTAATCTTAGCACTTTTGGAGGCCGAGGCTGGAGGATCACTTGAGGCCAGGAGTTCAAGACCAGCCTGGGCAATAGTGAAACCTCATCTCTATAATAAATAGAAAAATTAGCCCAGCGTGGTGGTATACACCTATAGTCCCAGGAGGCTGAGGCAGGAGGATCACTTGAGCCCAGGAGTTTGAGGTTGCAGTGAGCTATGATCATGCCACTGCACTGTAGAAGAAGGAAGGAAGGAAGAGAGGGAGGGAAGAAGGAAGGAAAGAAGGAAGGAAGGAAAGAAAGAAAAACTTAAAATTTCAAAAAGCTGACCCTGCTCAGCTGGCCATAGCAGCCCAGAGCAGTGGCAGCAGGGCGGGGCAAAAAAGAAATTTGAACAGTTGAGGAAGAATTGCCTTTTGTCCAGCCTCACACCCAATGCTGTTGCCATGTGTGATCTGTTTTCTTCCGTCTTGTTTCCTCTGTCTCAGTCCGTCCATCCATCCCCAGGGCAGACCCCTCCTCTCTTCAGAATCTGAGCAGCAATGACGTTTGCTGAGGAAAAGACCTATAACTATATCCGCCATCATTACAGCAGTTTTTGCCGTGTTGATGTTCTAGAGATCCTGCCTCACCTGCCCTGCCTCACGGCAAGTGACCAGGTGAGCCAGGGAGATGACAGCCGGACATTGGACTGGGGCCAGGGCTGTGGAATTTGAAGCTGAGCCCCATCCCAGTTCCTCACCCATGCCAGAGCCAACTCCTTCCCTGTCCCTCATCCTGTGTCTTCTTTCCTTGAGGCTTTGTCTAACTTTTAGATGAAGTGTGGCACAGGTGGCTTTTCTAACTTCACTGAGCTCCCTCTTGTGTTGTTTTTGTGCACTGCTCAAAATCATGGTGCTGGCTTTCTCAGGTTGCCTGGCTCTAGTCTCCTCGCTCACTGTTCTGGCTGTTTTGGAAACGTCTCTTTCCTTCATCTCTCTTGTCCTTGTCCTGCTTAGTTGCGATTCCATTCTCCTTGTTGTGAGGGCTCGGTGCTGAGAGTTCGCAGGAGCCAGATCACAATAGCCCTGGCATGGCTTGCTGCAGGGACCCACCAGCTAGTGAAGCGGGCCAGACTCCTCCCAGCTGTAGCTGCTGTTGTCAAACTGGACCCCTGCGCTCCCAGTGGGTACCTGTGGGCTATTTGGGGGCCTCCTATCTTCAGGACCTTTCTCCTGCTTCCTTCCACAGAGGAAGTTAGTACTCGGTCTGTGGCTGGCAGGGTGTGGCCCTCTCTCTTGTATTTTGAGGTTTGAGGGGACTTGTCACCTAGTTTTGTAGTACATATTTCCTGTGGGTTTTCCTGGCTGCTGTCTGGGATTGGTGTGGGAATTCGGGTAGATACAAACACTCTGCCCCTGCCGTCGTCTTCCCAGAACCCCCCTGGTGTTCTCAGCCTCCTTGTTTCTTACTGTCGGCTCCTCCCTTTTCCTCTTTTGCCCCCTTTCATCTGATTTTTGCTGTGTACCTCTTCCTTCTCTCCTAATCCAAACTTTTCTTTTTGCCTTGGGGGGGTTGTAAAACCCAAGGTTTTTGCATCAGATTAACTGGGTTTGTATCCCTGCCCCGCTGCTGTAGGATCTTTGCAAGCCTTTGCTTCTGCTAAACCTCAAGTTTCCTCATTAGTAAGGTAGGGATAATAATGGCATTAAGTAAGGTGATTCGTGCAAAGCCCTTAAGGGAGGGCCTGGGCATAGTAACGCCTGTTTCCTGGCAGCTGCCGTTGTTGTTGCTGATGGGTGTTCCTCACTCCATACTTGGGCTCCAATCCTGGCCTTGTCCTGGGCTCCGGTCCAGCTTCACACAGCTGCCTCCCTCTTGTGGCTTTCTTGGTGCACTCCTGCTTCTGGTGGCTCCCTTCTGGGTGGGGAAGGGGCCGAGGCCACGTGGCTTGAGCAGGGCAGGGGCACTGTGTCTTCCAGGATCGACTGCGGGCCCTCTACGGGCAACGGGGGAACCAGGACACCCTCTGGGATCTCTTCAACCGCCTGCAGCGGCGGACCCACTGGGTGGATTTCCTCATTGAGGCGCTGAGGGCCTGTGAGCTGGCTGGTCTCGCTGACGAAGTGGCCCGTGTCTACCAGAGCTACCTGCCCCGTGAGCTCCCGGACCCCCTGCCTGCCTCCCCCGGCCTCCACGCTCCCTCTCCCCCCACCCCTCCCACCCCTGTACCTCCCGCCTTTCTCTGTCACTCTGCTTTCTGTCGTCACCCTGCAGCAACGTACAGACCTGGACGTAGATCCTGGCCGAGCCCCTTGCCAGCTGTGTCCCTTTGGCCAAGTCCCTTAATTTCTTTCAGCCTGAGGCTTTTCCTCTGTAAAGTGGAGCTCACGCAGCACTGACCATTTAGGGTCGCGGTAGACAGATACATGGGACGAGCATGTTGAGTGCTGAGCCGGGCTCGGCACCTCCGTATGCTCAGCAAACGAGGCCTCCTCTAACATCGGAGGCTGTAGCGTTCGCCTCCCACCCTTCCCCAACTCCTCTCCCCACGCCATTCATTCACCTCCCCCTCTGCACCTTCTCTTCCTCTCCCCTGGTTTCCCCAGAGCCTTCTAGCCCCCCACCCCAGCCGCCCAGTCACTCCCTGACCCCCTCTCAGTGTCCTTGCCAGAGGGGGGTTGGTGAGATCGGTTCGAGGGGGAGACACAGGAAGAAAAGTGAAGCCAGCCTATTTATATTTCAAAGTAGAGATAATCCCTGAGACCCTGGTCAGATCTACAACTTTGGGACATCCCTGTTTGCTCTTCTTTCTTTTTTTCTTTCCCTTCCTCTCCCTCCTTCCTTCCCTCCCTTGTTTCCTCCCTCCCTTCCATCCCTCCTTACATGTCTCTTCATTTGTGGAGATTAATAGTGACCCCCTGAATACAGATGGCTGGAGTGGGTGGTGGGGCAAAGGGGAGGGGTTGAGACAGCGTCAGGGCAGGGGCCAGTTGGCAGTGACAGCATGAAGAGGAGAAAGCCACTGGGGTCCAGGATGCCTGGGGACAGAGGAGGGGCGATGCTGACCCAGTCTGGGTGCTGAGAAGCTCCCAAGGCACCCCTGGCCCCCTTGCTTCCTCTCCTCATCATCCCCATCTCTCCTCTCCCTCCCACCCATAGCCCTCCCAGGGATGCTTGTGGCCCAGGACACCCTTTGGAGCCATGGAGGTGGGGGTGGGCCCAAGAGCACCCAGCCTCTACTGTCATGGGGAACACCCCTGATGCCTTCTTGTTATCACTGTACCTTTGTCCTCCAGGGACCTCGAGCCTCCCCCCACCCCCGCTGGAGCCCCTGTCAGTGCCTGCTGAGGTTCCAGAGCCCTCCGCACCTGCAGCAGCCCGCAGCCTCCCATACAACGGCTACAGAGAGATGGAGCCCAGTTACCCAATGCCTGTCCAGGACACCCGGCCGCCAGAGTCCCTAGCAGAGGTCCGTCCTTGCAATCTACCTCGAGCCGCCTGCTTTTGTGTTCCTGTCTGCCTACTTCTGCTCAGAGCCCCGGGGCTCCCTCACAGGGGATGTACCCCAGACCAGCTTCTAGGCTGCTGACCAGGTCTTCAACCTGTGACAGCCCCCAACCCTCTGTCACCAACCAGCTAGAAGGCCACAGTCTCGAGGTCCTTGCAGTGGTCCATGTGGGACACTGAGTTGAGTGGGAGAACCTGGGGAGTGACCAGATGAGGGGAGTGAGGGAGCAGAAGTCATGGGGCAATGGGTGGGTGGTGAGGCTGTCATTATTGCCAGTAAAGTCAAGTTTTGGGGGAAGATGACTGATGACACCGGGGACCTGAAACCTGGGGGGCCTGTGCAGTGGCCACGGAGAGGCAGACCTTTCTACTGGGCCAGGCAGATAGACAGGGACTCCCCAATTGGATGGTGTGTGTGTTCTATGGGATAGATGCAAGGTCACCCGTGGACAGACGATTTGGCAATTAGTAGAACCGAGGCAAGGGCTCCCTTGGTTCCTGTGCTCCGTGATGTGGGCTGAGGCCTGTAGGAGATGCCCCAAGAGCATAAGCCCTCTGCCAGCTCTTGGGAGAAGTAACTGCCTTATTCATATTTTCCCTCTTGCAGAGTTCAAAGCAAGCCCCACAGACATCCAGCTCTGGAGCCATCCCGAGGAGGCCGGGTGGCCCCCTGGATCCCTCCTCTGACCTGGCAGCCCTCAGTGCTGGCATCTCTAGCGGGCATCACAAGCAGAACACAGAACTGGGCATTACCCACACAGCAGGTACGCATGGGACCTGCAGTCATAGGGCTTCTCTGACCTCCCAGGTGAGGGTGAGGATTAGAGTTACCCTTCTGGCTTCCTTGGGCAGGAGGCAAGGTGGGAATGAAGGGAGTTCACCCCAAGGAGCAAAACTAATTCCTTAGAGAATGTATCAGTCAGTTGGCATTTGCTATGTAACAAACAGTCCAAAACAATTTTTTTTAGTAGTTTAAAATACAACCACTTACTTAGCACATGATTCTGTAGTTCAGCCATTTGGGCTGACCAAGCTGGATAGTTCTTGTAATCTTGGCTGAATTTCTTCTTACATACTTTCCAGTATATACTCACCAGTACATAAGCTCTGCTTATGGCTGTTGGCTGGGCATGTTGGTTCTCACCTGGGTCATCTGTCATCCTCCAGCACATAAACCTGTCTCATGGCAGCTGGGCGGAGTTCTGGGGGTGGGGGGAGGGGCTCAAAACTGGCACAAGCCCCCCCACCGCATTCTGTGGGCCAAAGCAAGTTATAAGGCCAGCCCAGATCCAAGGAGTGGGGAAATAGACCCTATCCCTAGATAGGGGGATTGACAAAGTCACATTGTAGAGGGTATGGGCATAGATGGGGAGGAGAATTAGGGCCATTTCTGCATTCCGCCAAAGGGACTCCGCAGGGGTCAGCCAGGGCCTAGAGGACAGTGGAGGAGGGGCAGTGCAGGGCTGGGTTGGCTGTTGGCAGGGGAGCCCTTAGGCACTATGCTACCTCAAAGGGATCTCCAGTTCCCAGCGAATCACTAAAACTTCTCAGTCCCCAGAGGAAGTAAGGTCTTCACCAACCAGGGGCCTGGGCCCGCTCCAGACCTCAATGCCCGTAACCTCCCAGGCTGGCATGTCTCCCTGCGGCTTCCCAAACTGTTTTCCACGTTACACTGGTGCCTGGCCAGCCCTCAGTGCCCCGGGCTGGCCACAAGGCACATGAGCAGTGAAAGGCTGGGAGAAGCCATCTTAGTGCTTCTGTCTCCCCCAAACTTCCCCAAGCACCTGTTTGTACTTTGCAGTATCACCTTCTCGTGGAACACCATTGAGGAGTTACTGCTGTGGGCCATAGAGACAAAGGGCACTTAGATTTCAGGACATTGGTGCACACAGGTCCCGTGAGATTCTGTGGTGTTAGACTTGGGGGGGTTCCTCAGCAGCCTCCTGACCTCTGTCAGCTGTGGGGGCCTGGCATGTGCTGTCTGAGTCCCATGGAAAATCCTGATGCAGCCACCTTTATGGGCTGTCACCAGCTGCTGCCTCCTGCTTCCCCCAGGTCAGGCCTCCTGCCAGGGGTGGCTTTGTTCCTGGCCCCTCTCTCCCAGGCCTCTGGGGACTGGCCGGGCCGTGGGTGTCACTTAGCTGGTGTGAGCTGTTCTTCAGGAGCCACTCTGCTGCCCCTCGCCCTGAGCCAGGACTGCTCTTGCTGGGGGTGGGGGCAGCAATGAGGGGACGTCCAGGAGTCCTCCAGGCTAAGGGGAAGGTAGACAAGGCAGACCCAGGAGGAAAGTGGGGTGTCCCAGGAAGGAGAAGACAAAGCAGAGAGGATAGTCAGTAATGACCTTCAAATTCCTTGGTGCTGTTGGAGGGAGGGACCATTTCAGTCTGTGACAGGACAGACTTGGGGCCGCAGGTCAAGGTCTGAGGGCCTGGGAGCAGTGACCAAAGGGACTTCAGAGTCTCTTCCAAGGGCAGGAGATTTGGAGGCCTTTGCAGTGTGACCTGGGGTAGGGGGACCCTTCTCTAGCCTTCAGGGTAACGGGCCTTTGGGTTTGTGCTTCCACCTGTGTTTCGCCACCCACAGGTGCAGTCTCCAGCCTCACGCCATCCCGTGGGCCTGTGTCTCCAACTGTATCCTTCCAGCCCCTGGCCCGTTCCACCCCCAGGGCAAGCCGCTTGCCTGGGCCCGCAGCGCCAGCTCTGTCTACCGGCCCCTCCTCCTCCTCCTCATCCACTGGCTTGGCTTCTGCAGGGGGTGCTGGTGACCAGGCTGAGCCTACTGTCTGCTGCAGTGGAGCAGAGGCACCTGCCACCTCTGTGACTACCAGTACAGTGGCTTCCAAAGTGCCTGCCACCTTGATGCCTGTGAACACGGTGCCCTCCAAGTTGCCCACCACCTTGAAGCCCTCGGGTACAGTGCCTTCTAATGTGCTCACCAGTCTAGCACCATCCAAATTGCCCATCAGCCCAACACGTGCCGGCACAGTGCCATCCAAAGTGCCCACTAGCTCCACGCCCACCAAGGTGCCTGCCAGCACAGTCCCCAGCAGCAAGAACAGCAGAGCTGAGGTGAGTCCTGGCCCTCCTGGCCCTGTCCCTGGACCCTTCTCAGTCTCCATTCTGTCTCCAGCCTGGCCTGTCCACGGCCTGTCCCTGAGGGTGTAGGGACAGCTGAGAGCCAGCCTTATACAGACTCCATACCATGTCCTCCATGAGGAGCAGCCATAGAGCTCCCAAATGTGGATGCCTCAGGAGAGTCAGGCGTGGGGTCCACCCACCACACCCACTGGTGACATGCATTAGCTCATTTGGAGCTGGCGGCTCCCAGCTGAGTGTAGCAATGCCATTTTGCACAGGAGGAAGCAGTGAGGGGCAGAGCATGTGGCTTGTCTGCCTTGTGCCTTGCTGTTCACCACCAGGATGCCCGGCCTGCCCCTTCACAACCAGGCTGTATGGACCACAGTCCCAGCCCATCCACTCTGACCCAGCAGCTCCCCATTTTTGCCCCCTCCAAGCTCTTACACTTAACCCCAAGCCCATGGGGCCCCTCGGGCACATAGCCAGGCCTCTGCCCCTGTGGCTGCTCCATGGCTCTCAGGCCCAGGCAGAATGTTGATGCAGGATGGGGCCACACCCCTCCAAGGGCTTCTGGGTGGAGGTGTGCTCACAGGCAGGCCAGGGAGGAGGCTACCATTGGTGCTACTGCAGGGCCTTGGTCCCCTCTTCCCCCAGTGTCCCAAGAGAAGATGGCCTTAGGGGCATGACGGGCTGGGAATGGAGGGTTGGGGTGCTAGCACATGCTCTGTCCTGGGAAAGGGGCCACCCAACTTGGCTTGTCTCCCTTTAACCCCAGCCCCTTCCAGCGTTCTCCTTTCTTTCCCAGGAGACCCCAGCGGCTGCAACACTCACCGGCGCCACTAGAGGCAGCTCTGATAGCGGGAGCCGGGAGCCAGAGCTAAGCCAGCCCGGTGTGCTTGTGTCTGGGGTGGACAGCCAGTTCTCAGGCTGTTCCGAAGACCTTGCCATCAGTGCCAGCAACTCCTTGGGTGCTGAGGCCATCCATGGCCCAGAGGAGAATGAGTATGACTCCGTGGGCACCTTTGAGATCCACGAGGCCGAGGAGGGCCCTGGCGCCAACCTCCTGGAGAGCAACCCCAGGCCAAATGCTGCCCCGCAGCTCCAGGAGGAGGAAATGGCCCAGTTCCAGGTGGAGGAGATGGCCAGGAATATCTGGGACGAGCCCTGGGCTCCATGGCTCCGGGCAGCCGCTGCTGGGGCACTCGTGATCACACTCCTGGCCGTGTTGTACCGGCGGCGCCTGCGCCATTGAAGCCCTAGGCCCTCCCCACCACACATCTGCTCCGTTCCCTGAGGTACACACCAGACCCTCTCAGAGTGGAACTATCTGGCTGCCCTTGTCCCTTTCTTGGGGTTGGTGGGGGCTGGGTCAAAGGGGAGCTAAGGGACCGCAGCCTGGCAGGTGGCCATGCCTTGGCCAGACTGAGTCCTGGGGGCAGCATTTCCATCCCTGCTCTTGCCCTCTGTGGGTCCCTTACCATTTGGCTTTCTGGGCCCTGGGCTGCCCCAGCAATCCAGACCTCAGCCACCTGGCAATCCAGGTTGTTGCCTGTGCCTTCTGGAGGAGGTACCTCTGTCCAGGCCACATCCCTATTGGATGAGGAGGTGCCACTGGAGTGCACATGGCGGTTGGTAATGCCCCTTATACTGCTCAGGTCCCTGGAGGCCAGAGGGCAGTTGTGCAGGGTGGGGGACCCCATGAAACCTGCTTCCACCCCGAGCACCCAGCCTGAGGCCATTGCACTGGGGCAGGCAGGAGTGGCAGGGTGGCCAGCCTCCAGGGACCCAACTGCTTTGGGTTCCTGCCCGCTGGTCCCCCTCCCCTGCCAGTCAACTCCAGGGAGGCCTGGAGGTTCCTGTGGACTCCAGGGAAGCTAGAGGCAGCTGCCAGGCTTGAGGAAGACCCTGGAGCCCCTCTCCAGGCTCCTCATCCCACCTCCTGTTTCTCTCCTGCTTGGTTTCCATTCTCTTCAGCTCCCTACACGGGCTGGGGAGGGCACGCCTGGTGGGCAGAGCTCAAGCCGAGATTTGGATCTCAGTTCCACCTCTCCCTGGGCCATCTGGCCTTGGTGGTGGGTAGACTTCTCTGGTCTTGCTTCCCTGCATGGACAGTGAGTATCTGGCTCATCCTTCACTGGGTTCTTCTGAGACTGGAGCCTACAGGTGTTTGCCGAGTGCCTGGCCCAGAGGGCGTGACCACTAAATGCTCCTCTTGCCTCTTTCCTGCCCATCCTGGTAGAACTGGGGGCATGAGAGGCAGAGTGCACGGTGGGCCTGCACCCTGTTCTGTGTCGCATCAGCTCTGTGATCCTGGGCAAGGGATTAACTGCTCTGTGCCTCACTTTCCTCATCTGTAAAATGGGGATGAATGTGTGTGTGTGTGTATATGTGTATCTCACTAGTGTTTTGAGGATTAAGTGAATTTATCCATGTAAATCTTAGGGTGATTGCTAACTAAGGGTTATTATCACTATTAAATGGGGAGGGACTAGAGCCCTTGGCTACACATTTAGAGGTGCAGACCCTCCTGCCTCACTCCTCTTTATATTTGCCCCTCATGTTATTCTGTGCATTGGGAACTTACTGTGGAGGGAGGCGTAGCTGCTGGGGCAGCTGTGCAGGATGGGGGCTAGGGCGTTCTCTGCAGCCCCACCCCAAGCTTGCCTACTGGTGGGGAGACAAGCTGTGTTTGCACCAGAAACACACTGGGGTAGATTGGGGGTATCCTTTGGGGCTCTTTTCAGGCAGCCACTGCTGGGCAAGGGGCAGGCACTGGTGCTTCAGGAGGCACTTCCGTTTTGAGCTCTGTAAGGGACAATAATTGGAGCCCTTGGAGGCATCAGGGCTGGGGCTTGCTGTGGCCCAGTCTCAAGCTGTCAGCCTCCATGGTTTTATACCCTGCTTTGGCTGCTGCACCCTTTCCTCTGCACTGCCCTGGGGACTTAAGTGACCTAATGACCTCTACCTCTGAACTGCTCTTCAGCCGAGGCTCCAAATCCAGCACCATGTACCCTGAAACCTAGGGTGGTCCCTACAGAAGCTCCCCATCCACCTTCTCTTGCTTTTTTTTTTTCGAGACAGAGTCTTGCTCTGTCACCCCAGGTAGAGTGCAGTGGCATCATTGTAGCTTACTACAACTTCAAACTCCTGGGCTCAAGCAATCCTCCTGCCTCAGCCTCCCAAGCAGCTGGGACTACAGACTTGTGCCACGACACCCGGCTAATTTTTCTCTTTTTAGTAGAGACAGGGTCTTGCTCTTGCTCTTGGTGTCGAACTTCTGAGCTCAAGTGATCCTCCCACCTTGGCTTCCCAGGGTGCTAGGATTACAGGTGTGAGCCACCGTGCCCAGCCGCCTTGCTCTTAACCAGCCCTCTGTCCGCCCACCCCCAGCCAGGTGCCCATGCAGGGCAGGTCAGTGAGCAAGTCATGCACAGGTACTAATTTTAACGTGTTCCCCTCCCAGGGGAACTGGAAAAAAATATCTCTAGAAGGCAATGTGTAGCCTCAAGGAGTATTGCTCAAACGGTGGAATTTCGAGCCCAGTCATTCACTGGTTATTGTGGGAGACACCTTGGGTAAGGTGTGTAGGAAGTGTCCAGGGGCCTTCCCAGCAATTTTCAGATGATGCTGCCAGAAGCCCCGACTTGGTCTGCACAGACCAGCAACCCCATTGCAGCTGTTATCGACCTGAAGGTCTCCCTAGTGTTGATTTCAAGCAAGGCGGGAATTGGCCAGTGTATTGGCCAGCGCCAGATCTCCAGAGTCCTGTGTTGGAGTGTGGCTTTCAGTTGCAGGAGGGTGCATGTAGGAAGGAGAGCCAGGCAGTCATCCTCACAGCCATGTGGAGGTCAGAGCCCAAAGAAGGAAGGGAGGACCTCCACCTCCGGTAGGGGACCTGGCCACCCACACTTGGGGACTTGATAAAGCACACTTCACGTTGAGTGAAGGCTGGGTGGGACCAGAGGGATCAGTGTCCTCCTAAGTGCATGGGGGCAGACCCACCTGCAGAGAGTATCTGCACGTAAGCCCCTCTCCACCTTCTTTCTCCTGCTGCGTCAGGGGTGGATGCTCTTTATGCCTGTGAACCACAGCAGATGGGGCCTCTGGAGTCGGGGACCCCATTTACAGTGAGATTTTCACACCAATACATCCCTGCCCAGTATTCCAAGATCTGCCACCTGCTATAATAGTATAATAACACCCAATATGTAATTAATATAGTCTCAGGGATGTCATAACAATTTGATTATAATTATTGCACATGCTTGATCCCCTGAGGTGGGGTGAGATTGGGCCCAGAACACAAGCCTAAAAAGCCAGGCCTTGGGAAGCCAGTTTGGTTTAGCAGATATTGTATATTTTGTTTTATTTTATTTGATACAGGGTCTCACTCTGTCTCCCAGGCTAGAGTGCA
Organism: Indri indri; assembly: GCA_004363605.1. Classification (NCBI taxonomy): domain Eukaryota; kingdom Metazoa; phylum Chordata; class Mammalia; order Primates; family Indriidae; genus Indri; species Indri indri. Next base: position 27,833 of record RJWJ010010050.1, on the reverse strand, counting down.
GTGGCATCATCGTAGCTTACTGCAGCCTCAAACTCCTGGGTTCCAGTGATCCTTCTGTCTTAGCCTCCCAAGTAGCTGGGACCACAGGTGTGCACAACCACACCCAGCTAATTTTTCTATTTTTTGTAGAGATGAAATCTCACTCTTGCTCACGCTGGTCTTGAACTCCTGGCCTCAAGCGATCCTCCTGCCCCAGCCTCCCAAAATGCTAAGACTACAGGTGTGAGTCACTGTGCCCAGCCACAGATATTGTTTATTAAAGGATTCCTATGCCAGGTTGAAGGCCTTAGATTAATAAGACGCTATGGGTGCCTTCTAGTGGTTGGGGACCTTCACATATGTGGCGCAAATAGGCTTTCATGTCATTCTTTCATGTAGTTATGTAACAGATACTTATTTTATACCTACTGTGTGCAGAGCATTGGGATAGGCCTTGGTGACACAGAACCATAAAGCAAAGACCCCACCCTGTGAGCACCCTCCTACCACCCACTGTCTCCAGTTCAAGACTGTGTGCTCTAATGGAGCCTTCCTGGAGTGTGGGGGGAGGGGGAGAGGATGGGGAGGGGACAAGGATAGTTTTGATTGGTTCTGTACTGTTAATAATTATAATAACTAAATTCAGGAGGGGGAAATAACTCTTAGAGCCTGTAGGGAATAAGTCTGACAAGATCAAATGTTGACAAAAATATGAAACTCTCGTAAGTTTTGGAGGGAATGTAAGTTGCTGCTGGGTTCTGAATATATGTGTCACCCCAAAATTTATATATTGAAATGTAACCTCCAAGGCAATGGTATTAAGAGGTGGGGCCTTGGGGAAGTGATTAGGCCATGAGAGCTCCACCCTCGTGGGTGGGATTAGTGCCCTATAAAGGACACTCAAGGGAGCCCTTCTGTCCCTTCTACCATGTGAAGACCAAGTGAGAAGGTGTCATGTCTCTGAAGCTGAGAGCAAGCCCTCACTGCACACCGAATCTGCTGGCACTTTGATCTTGGACTTTTCAGCTTCCAGAACTATGAGGAATAAACTTCTGTTGTGCATAAAGTACGCAGCCTAAGGTATTTTGTCATAGCAGCCCAAATGGATTAAGATAGTTGACCCTGTTGGAAACGCAGTATCTAGTAAAGCTGAACATGTGCATAACGTGTCACCCAATAGTTCTGCTCCTGGGTGTGCACACCACAGGAACAAGGGCTTATGTCCACTGTGACCACCACACTGTTCACAGTAGCCCCAAACTGGAAACAACCCAAATGTCTATCCACAGTGGAATGGATATATGAGTTGTGGTGAAGTCACACAGAATATTAGCATACAGCAATGAATATGAATGAAAATACTGCTACACACAACAACCTGAATAAATCTCACAGATGTGATCTTGAACAAAAGAAGTCAGTACATACAAGAGTACTCACTGTATTCAGAAATAAGCACAACTGGGCTGGGTGTGGTGGCCCATGCTTGTAATCCTAGCACTTTGAGAGGCCAAGGCAGGAGGACCACTTGAAGCCAGGAGTTCAAGAAATAGACACAATTGATTTATGGTGTTAGAAGTCAGGAGAATGGTTAACTTTGGGAGGGATAGAGCTGGAAGGGGTCATTCTGGGGTGCTGGCTACCTCCTGATCTGGGCGTTGGTTTCATGAGTATGTTCAGTTTGTGTCCAGACACCTTGCTGGAGATATGGAAATAATCAAAGACCACCCAAAGGAGAACAGAGAGGCCATTTAGTCAGAGCTCACGGAGTCAGCCACCGTCACTTGCATGTGGCAGTTGTCTGGGAAACTTTATAGTGGAAAAAAAAGGGAAGGATTCAGGTGTGCTGTGATTGTAGGTTGTTGGCATGAGGACACCAAGCGGGGCTGACTCACAGAGGGGCATCCTATGGGATTGGTTGGGGAACATACTTGGCTTCCTCTGGTCAGTCTTGAGTTGGAAGACGGGGAGTGGTGGTTGGGGGATTGGAAGACGCTGACAGTCGCTGACCAAGTTCTGACTGTTCTGGGCCGATTGCTGCACAGGTTATCATTCGGTTTCCTTGGCATCCCAGGCTGGTTACTGCACGGGCTTTGGGTCAGAGTTCTATTGTCATATGTGGCCTAGCCATTGTCCGTTTGTGTATTTGGTCTCTCAGGAGGAAGGGTATGGGCTCTGAGTAGGGCTGCAGGGCTTTGCTCCAAGTCATTGCTAAGCTCCTACTCCCACTAAGCTGCTGTTTTTCTTTAAGGCCTGGCTTAAAGCCCAGATCCTACAGGAAACCTCGAATAGACCCCTGTCTTTATGAGGCTTCCTTAATTCCAATGGCTTACTTAAACCCTGCTTTTATGTGTAAATTCTGGCCTCCTTGCCTACATTTTAAAAACCTGCACTGAATATCTTCCTTCTACTTCCTCAATGCTATTTAAAAAAAAACCAACAACACAGCTTTTTATTAAAGTATAATATAAATACTGTAAAATACTCGGAGACACAAGGGAGAGAAGTGAGGAAGAGGGCAGAGAAAATGGGTAGGCAAAGTGAAGAACCCCTTGGGTTCTAGTCCTGTGTCCACAGCCAACTCCCGGCGTCTCCCACCCTCCAGGACCCAAACTGTGAGGTTGGACCCCGCGATGTCAAATCTTTCCTCCTCCAGAGCTCAGCCCATCGCCCTTGGGTGTCCTTGGCATGGGCGGGCTGCACCAGCTTCCTCCACCTCCGTCTTTTCCCCCAGGTGCCATGGCCACAGCATCTGAATCACTGATTTCCTAGCAATCACATGCTATCTTCTATTTCATCAATTTGCTTGTATTTAACATAAGAAGAAAGAAAGAAAAACGCTTTCATTATCACATACAGCTGGAAATCGGTTTCTTGCCTATCCGAAGAATTAGGGAAGAGAGAAACCGTGGTAATTGTTGAAAGATTTACTTTAATTTTTTTTTTCTACTTGCTGTCATGATGATGTCATTAGAATTGTGAGCCCACGTACGCTCGTGTGCAGTAATTCTGCTATGAGTACTTCTAGAACTACAATTATGAGCTCCTACAATGGCCAGATGCCTGCTCGTAAGCTACTGCAGTGGAAGTAAACAGAACCTTCAGGCTGGGGGCTTGTCCAGGACCTCTCCCCCTCTTCCCTCCTGCCCTCTCTCTGGGGGTGGGGTGTGTCGCCCTAAAGACAAGATCCCAGCTCTCAGAGGGAGCGGCAGGCTGTCACCTCCCGCACTGTCTCAGTGGATTCCTTTCTTACCACCTGGTCCAGGGGGGCCAATCTCCCCCTGAATTTTCACATTCTTTGTAATGTAGTCTCTTTATTAACAATTTTTTAAATTACACAGGTAATACATGGATACATGTAAGAAATTAAAATTCCAAATTATACAGAGTTAGATAGGCCAGAGTTTCCCATACTTCAGGGTCTCAAACTCATATATACAGGATCTTCTGGGAATCTTGCTAAAATGCAGGTTCTGACTCTGAGTTTGTGGTGTGGCTTGAGACACTGCATTTCTAAGGAGCTGTTTTTGAGTTAAAGACAAAGAGCAAAGATTGAAAATGCCCTTCACTCCCTTACGGTCCTGTTTTCTTTTTGATGGAATGGACATCATTCCCTGCCTTTCTCTGTGTACTTCTGTGCCATTTTATGGCCCTGACCTATTCTCACCCTTGGCTCAAGGTGGGGGAGTCTCTCTGAGGTCCTCACAGCAGTGGGGTGCAAGGCCTGCAGCCTCCTCTATACGGCCCTGTAGTGCCCCACAAAGCATTATTGCCAACGGATCTCAGCAGTTGGCCTCATCATGAATCGATTAATCAGCACTCTCCCTAGAGTCATCTAACAAACACAACCCGTATGGAGGTGTATCTGTTAACTATTGTTGTATGAGAAATACTATGCCAAAACCTAATAGCTTAAAACACTGCACTTAGTATCTCACAGTTTCTGTGGGTTAAGATTCCAGGTGCGGGTTAGTTGGGTCCTCTGGTCCAGGGTCTCTCACAAGGCTGCAAACAAGGTGTTGGCCAGGGCTGTGGTCATCTCAAGGCTCAACCTGGGGAGGATTCACTTCCAAGCCCACTCACTCATTGTTACAGGATTTAGTTTCTCACTGAATGGTTGCACTGAAGGTCTCAGTTCTTTGTTGGCTGTTGGCTACAGGTTGCCCCCAGTTCCTTGCCACGTGGACCTCTCCACAGGGCAGCACTCACACAGTGGCTTGCTTGATTAGAGCAGGCAAGCAAAAGCACTAGAAAGAGAGTGTGAGAGCAAAACAGAAGTCACAGTCTTTTGTAACTTAATCTTGGAAGTGACATCCTGTTGCTTTTGTAAATTGAACTCAAGGGGCAATTTACCAGGAAGTGGGAACCTTTGGAAGCATCATTTTAGAAGCCGTCTACGCCAGTAAGGGAATTTGACTCTGTCCTGCAAAATGACCTGTGCTTTTATTCGTTGACCCAGCAATCCCACTTTTAGGAGTCTAAGCCAAAGATACATTGGCAAAAATAAAGATGTCCGTACAAGGCTGGTCATTATAGCACACTTTGTAGGTAGCAAACACCTGGAAATCACTCAGGTGTCCATCAACAAGACACTGGCTGAACAAACCATGGTATATCCACACTGGGTTGCTGCGCAGTTAGAAATCGAAATGACGACTATCCACATACTGCTATGGAGTGAACTCCGCGATGTTTTGCTAAGAGGAAAAAAAAGTGGGTGCATATATATAGTACAGAATCTTTTATTTAAGAAAGAAAAAATAAATCTTTTATTTGCATTGGGGTTCAGAGTCCTGTGTGACTCTCCTGGGAGAGGACTCTTGGAAGCTCAGGCCTTGGTTTCCTCTGGCCTTCACCCATGTACCTTTTCCCTTTGCTGATTTTGCTTTGTATCCTTTCCCTGCAATAAATCTTAGCCATGAGTATGACTTAAAAAAAAAAAAAAATTGAGACTGGAATCTCTTTATTTTATGTAAGGGTAACCAAAAACTAATTTTAAAAAAGATTCCTTATAGAGATGGGGAGGGAGGGAGCAGGGTGGATGGTTCAAGGATGAAAGCTAGACGTCGCTGAACGTGACTTGTTTTGTAGATTTGACACTGGAATTATGCTACTATTTTATGTAATCATATAACAAAATTAAATTTAACTGTTTTAAATCCCTGAAAATGGAATCAAAATGGAAAACAAGAAAGGACTCAATTGTGTATTGAGTCAATGGCTGATCTTCATAAAGAGAAATTATTTCAAATGACTTTAAAACACAACAGTTTTGGTTTTTCATCCCTAGTGTAATATATCCTAAGGATAAAAAGAACTGCAAAGAAATCTTAAACAATATTTGGTAAACACATTGTTAATAATAATATTGATATATTTGTTCTGAAGCTATTTTCCATCTATTTAATGATAAAGCAAATATTAACATATAGCTAATGTTATAACTTGGATTTTCAGGGTAATATAAAAATCAAGTAAATTAAAAACTCTGTAACCCTAAAAATGAATGTAAAATATTTGTATAAATTCATAATATATTTTTCTTTGTAAAAAAATGTCTTTTCTAGCTCAATCCACCAAAAGGGATTGGAAACAATAAACGACCCAGTAGCAGTGAGCACTCCTAATGTCCAAATTGTGGCCTTTTAATACCATTTCCTACTGACAGGAACCATTACTCCTTGGAGAAATGGGTGATTCAAGATCTGGACAGGAAATTGGCAGAGTTGAGGCTGGAATCTCTGTAATACCAGAAAACAAGGAAGCTGTTGAAGACTGCTGGAATCTTGGTTAAATGACTCAGGTGTCAAGCTGAAGAGGTTCTATTGGCCAAATGTGGGACAATTTGAACATCAAAAAGATTAGGAACTTCAATGGATTGAAATTCATCAAATATGTTTTTAAAACCCATGAGTTCAGTGCCGGACATGGTGGTGCACACCATACCCCCTGCTACTCAGGAGGCTGAGGAAGAAGGATTGCTTGACGCCAGGAGTTTGAGGCTATAGTGTGCCACGATTGCACGTATGAATAGCTGCTGCACTCCAGCCTGGGCATCATAGCAAGACCCTGTCTAAAAAGAAAATAAACAAACAATTGATTGTTTACCTCTAGGGGATGCTAGGGAATCAGCTTATTCTGAAAACTGGTCCATAAAGGGAAAGAATCAGTCCTGCATTTTTTATACAAGTTTTACTTTAGGATACCAAAGAGTTGAGGAGGGAAATTTCTTCTCTATAGAAGCATTCCAATTAATTAAGTGTAGAAGAGATAATTGGATAAGAAAATCACAGTTTTGCAGGCCCTAATGAAATAATGGTTCTAAGCAATATCCCAACGGCTGCTAAAACCAGTGGGTGAAAAGCTGACGGGGAACTTTCTAATGGACAGATCAGCCTGACGACCCCTGAACCAACTCCCCAATCTTAAATCTCAAAACGAGATGATAAAGCAAATAAGTAGTTAATGTTATGAACTTGGATTTTCCTGTTCTGATGAGATGAGTAAAAAACACCACCTATGAAGAATTCTATTAAAGAAATCAAGTCTGAATCTATTATAATCAAGCCTTTAGATCTAACTATCAATTTGTAAGAAATATAGGGGAGGGACAGAAGAACAGGTTAAACTAAAAGGATACAGTCATTAAAATCCTGAATGTGGGGAATTCTTCAGGACAAGCAACCTGGTTTCTTCAATAAATAAATTGCAAGGAAAAATAAATGGAGGGGAAACCTATAGATTACAAAAGATTTAAGAGGTAAAGCAAACAAATGTAATGTGTTGACCTTGTTTGGAAACTAATCTGAGCAAAACAATTGTTAAAAAAGAAGATTGACAATCAGGGAAATTTAAACACTGGTATTTGATGATATTAGAGAATTATTATTACATTTTTAGGTGTTATTACAGTGGTTCTATGGGAGTGTTAAAAAAATAGAGTCCTCATCTTTTAGAGGTTATGTACTAAAGTATTTATGGATGAAATGATGTACCTGGAATTTACCTCAAAAGAATCCACTAGGGCAGGGAAGGGGTTGGGGCTAAAGATGAAACAAGAAAGACCATGAGTGAGTTGATTATTGTTTAAGCTGGGTCATCGGAATTGAGCATTCATGATACTCTACTTTTGTACATTTTTGAAGTTTTCCATAATAAAAGGTTAAGAAGCCCACATTTTCCTTTTGTGTCCTGATAACATGAGACTTTTCTTGCCTTGCTGAAACCACAGAGCCATGGCACCCACATCATTTCTCTGAGCTAACAGCTACTGACTGCATCAACAAAGGAATAATGATACCTCATATTTGTTAAGCACTTACTATGTGCCAGACACAATGCTAACTGCTCTACATATATTATCTGATTTAATTTTCCCCAGAGTCCCATTTTCCTAATTTTTGATTTATCTATTAAAATAGACTATATATATTTATATTTTTGGGTTCTTTTTTTAAGTTAAGATTTTGTGGGAATCACTCCATAGTAGATAAAAATATTCCACACTCCTTTTGATGGCTATGTCATATTCCATTGTGTGGACCTGTCATAGTTTATTCAGTTGAGGTTTAGCCAGCTTAAAGAGTTGGCCCAAAATCATTCAGCTAGTGCCTGTATTCTAAACTAGTGCTTCCTAAACTTTAATGCATGTATGAATCACCTGGGGCCTGAGTCTGCATTTCTTACAAACTACTGATTATGCCAAAGTAAGGCTGGCCTGGAACATGGGATCCAAACCTTGACTGCACGTGGGAATCACCTGGGGAATATTAGCAACTACTGATGCCTAGGTCCCACCCCGCCAGTGATTGCAGCTTCCAACTTCATTCGTGTTGCATGTAGCCTGGCATCCTCTTCTGTCTTTCTCTCTCCGTGTGTGTGTGTGTGTGTGTGTGTGTGTGTGTGTGTGTGTGTTTTCCCCAAAGGTCCCCAGGTAATTACTGCGTACTGCCTGGGCTGAGAACTACTGTTCCAGAAGCTTCCTTATTCTGAGGAAGTCTTCCATCATTGCTAACCTGCTCCTTATCAAGCTAGCGCCTGGGCAAGAGTTGATTGTCATCAGGTGACTTCTAATTTAGAGCAGCCTGATGCCGTATTACAGCCCTGCTCCGGGGACTTTATCTGGACTACTTTTATATCTGAGGGCCCATAGCGTGGAAGCTGCATGTCTGTTGGGCTGGAGGAGAGTACACAGTTTCTTCTCTCAAGGTGTTGACAATCCACCTGTTTTTCTCCTTGAGGTAAGCCTCAGAAATAGTAAGAAGAACAGAGAGGGTTGAGGTTTATGGGCCCAAAGCACCATACCCCTTTCTGGTTCTCTGAGACACAGACAGAAGTCAGACATCAATCAAAATACCATCTTTTTAGACCTTTGAAGCTGGTTAGAGAGTACGATTTTAGGTCTATGGTTAAGTGCTCAAGTCTTGAATTTGAATTTGACAATCTTGCCCACCTGTTCACAAGTGGTTCTGGAATCTTCAGGCCTACCCCTCATCTCCCCAGGAATAGCCCTTTTGCCAGGTGGCAGCTAGCAGACCAGAAGACACACACCCCACAGGCTCCTGACACCCACAGGGGAGGGAGCTGGGGCCCAGCCAAGCATGCCCAATTCCTTCTTTCAAATTTACCAATCAGATAATGCACTCCTCATCCTATGGGGAGTGAAAGGTCCTCACCTTGTACCATGTGGGCAACTGCCTTCTCTCGGCACACTTAGGGCCAGCCCCAGTGCCATGTGAAAGCTGTGCATGTGACAGGAGCTCCATGGGTCTTTGGTCCTGTCAGTCAATTTGTTAGCTTTCCAGAACCCCAGTGGCTAGAATCTTTGCAGTGTCCAGGAGAGTTAGGTCACCATGAATACCTAATCCTTCAGTACCCATAGACATTTGGGAAGAGATTTCTACAAATTATTAGGTTCCTTGGGGTTTGTAGTTAAGGCCTCATTCATTTGGAGCCCTTTGATTTCAAATTCAAGATATTTCAGGCAGGCCAAGGAAAACTGCTTTTGCTGTGATAATTATTTGAATGACGATTGGGAGATGTTTTGCTTAACTTAACAAAATACCTTTGAAGATTTGAGTAGCACCCCACTACCCTGCAAACATTAATGACTAATAAGGAAGCATCCTCATCTTTTCATTGGTACAGGTCCCATAATGACCTCTTGATGACACTTTATAAACTATTCATTTAAGTCGAAGTATGAGGCTACTTGAGAGTAATACAAACAATACTTCTTTGGAAGGACTAATTTCACACTGTCATTCATGTAGATTGGTGTTCTCTTTCACTGAATGTGACCAGCAGTAGAGATTCTGAGAGGGGAGCGCAATACAGCAATCTCTGCAGTAGCTCCATCTGCCAAAATAACAGACAATTCTCTTTGATTTGAATGTCCTTAAGAAGTGAGCTCTGAAGTCATATGGTAGGAAAGTTACAATTCAGGGTACTGGATCATGGAGAGGACAGGGTAAGTGACCTTAATAATGTGGTCTTAGTGTCCATCACAATTTTTTTGATTAAGACTCTTGGTTCCAAGTAACAACACAATGTAAACTAGATTAAGAAAGCGGGAGTGGGGGGACTTAAGAAATTTATTTTAATGTTATGGGGGGAACTCATGGAACTCAAGGACAGGTATGTATTTATCCCAGGAAAGAATGGAAACAGGTAGGACTGGGAGAGCTGACAAAGCACTCTATTTTTCTGTGTTGCTCTGTTCATCCACTCATTCTTGGGTCCCCCTGTAGATTACCTTTTTCTGTTTCTTTGCCTGAATGGGGGGTATGATATCCCACTTTGGGAAGTGAGTCCCTATGCCAAGGTGGTAGAGTTATGAGGTACAAACATGGCTATCAGTGCCTCATCTATGATCTGTTGGGGTAGGGAGAAGAGGGAATGGTTGTGAGCTGGGCAGGTGTCAAACATGTACACTACAAAAATGTTGGCATTTTAAAGGATCCTAAAGCAGTTAATGCCATTGTGAATATTCGTTACCACATTGTGTGTGTCCTCTTACTCTGTGAAAGACACTATAGGGATGTGAAGATGCAAACTCTTAATCTAATAGCTCTCACAATCCAGTTGGGATTGTACACCAAGAATTTTAAGACAAGGAAGTATGTGATAAATGCCACTGAATGCCATAATAGGAAAGATCAGAAGCTTCACAGCTAACAGAGTAATCAATGAAGACCCTAAGGAGGAGGGATCATTTGGGCTATGCCACGGATGTTGGGTTGGAGTTTGATAAGCAGAAGTGCGGTGGGAAGGAGTTTCATGCAGAGAGAGAGTGAGCCAAGGCTTACAGCTGGGTACAAGTAAAGCCTATCTGGAGAATTGTGAGATTTGCTTTGCTAGCATGTGTTATGCAAGCATATGGGAAGTAACGACAAAAAGTGGGAAGTAGCCAAATGGTAGAGTTCCTTAGATGTTAAGTTATTTTAACTTTATTCTGTAGGCAAAGAAGCCACCAAAACGTTTTCAACAGAGGTGGGATTATAAACAGAACAATGTTTTAGTAAGATTAACCTGGTAGCAGTTGGCCTGGAGAGTAGAGAAACTAGAGGCACAGCAATCATTTAGGGGGCAATTGAAATAAATTACTGATTAGAGCATTTTGTCAGTGATAGCCACTAGACGCTTGTGGCTACTGACCACTTGAAATGTCACTAGTATTACAAGTAGAAATGGTAATATTTTGGATATATTGGAGTAAATATTAAAAAGAACTTGTTTCTTTTTACTGTTTAAAATATGGCTACTGGAAAATCTTAAGTTACACATATGGTTTGCATTATATTCCTCTTGAACAGTGCTGGATTCAAGGAAAGGGGCAAATGAAAGGAAGGGATCAGGTTACTTATGGCAACAGAATGGCAGTGGCAGTACCATTAAGAGAACTAAGGGAAGTGGGGAAGTGGAACTGTTTAAGAGAAATGAAGACAAACTTGTTTTCAGAAGACAGATGCTGCTCCAAATAGGTTTATTTGGAGGTGAAAAAAATACTAGCCACTGAGCTTTCATAATGGAAAGAACCACATCTTCATACCTTCAATATGACAGAGTTGCAAGTGATTTTATACCCGGAGATGAATTTCTTAAAGTGTGGCCTGAGGGAGTAAGTTCTGTGAAAAAAGAGTCCATTATGTTTGGAACATAGCAACATACCCAGCCACCCCTTGGAGATTCACCACGCCATTCAGCGTAGTAAAAGCTTCAAGAAGTTGCACTTTCTCAAACTTATTTGAGCAGAGATTGCTTTTCAGAGTAACAACTATTTAAGTTGCTAGACTTACTAGCGGTTATGGAGAAGTTAATAGTATCCAAATCAGGGATATTTAGTCAAAGATAAACCTTGAGCTTGAAAATGAAGGGAAATTTTTCAATACTTTCTATACGTGGGAAGGGACAGGATCTTCCATGTCTAGGAACTCTTGAGTTGTTCTAAACTCATTGTATCTCATCTTGAACTTACTTTCTCTATTCTCCTGAGACAAGCTGAGACTTATTTGTGAAAGCACTCAATGCTTTCACATTGCCTGTGAATTCTGGTGAGCCCACCGGAATGCCATATGCTAGCTATATTGTGTAGGTGTATGTGCGCATACAACACACCTCTACTCCTATTCAGTAGTGGACTCTGGGCAGGGGGCCAGGCCTTGGAAGAGTGTCTTGGGGCTTAAGAACTTCATGTTCCTTTGTCCTTTGAGAGAGACAGTAAATAGTTAAGGTTTTCCAAGTTCCTCACAATATTACAATCTGGAAAAAAGGCCTTGTGCTTGAAAAAGGCCTGACCAACACACTTCTCATGTCCCAGCACTGATGGAGCCTAAGGAAAAGAGAAAGAACTTGGCCTGTAAACCTCTGTGGCCTGGCAAATGGGGGACCAGGCCTATTCGGTGTGAATTGGTATAGCACATGGACATGAATACCAGGAGGAAGATAATCAATGGAGGCTGTCTTGGATCCCACAGTCCTCTGGCCCCCAAAGATTCACGTCATCATCTGTTCCTTCTCTCTAAGAGCCAGGGGAGGGGACAGACCCTCTCTGAGTTTCCATTGAGTTTTCTTGTAGAGCATCATTATTTCCAAGAAATAACATTAATATTTCTCCCCGTTTACCCTATAATTAAGCCATTGCTTAACTAAAGCGATTAAAGGAACCATGTGGGCTGTTTTCCTCCACAGGGAGAACTAGCCTCTGCTTTGTGGAGTAGATTTTCTATACTTCCTAAATAAACCTCACTTTCACTTTATACTCTTGGCTCATTTCTGAATTCTTTCTTGCATGAAGCCAAGGACCCACTTGGACTTTAAGTGATTCCCAACATTGGAAATTACTTTCCTGTGACAGTATGACTTCTCAGCCTAGGTCATAAAAGATATTGCAACTTCTGACTTGTTTTCTCATTGATCACTAGCTCTGGGGAAATCCAGCTGCCATGTTGTAAGGACACTCAAGCAGCCCTCCTGCCAACAGCCAGTACCAACCTGCCAGCCATGTGAATACACCATCTTGGTAGAGGATCCTCAAGCCCATTACATCCTCAAATGACTGCAACTTCTTGAAAGACCTCGAGTGAGAACCACCTAGCTAAGTTACTTCTGAATTCCTGACTCACACTAACTGAGATAATACATAAGTATTTATTATTGTTTAAGCGAAAGTTTTGGGGTTTTGCCTAGCAATAGGCAACTAATAAGTGAGATGAGTATTTGTTTGATGTTCTGGCACTGAAATGACTCTTGATTTGCATGTTATTCTTTTAGAATCTGGCTAGTTCCTCGGAAGCACTATGATTACCATGTACCCTGTGCTTTTTATTCTGGTGTGTACATCAGAAAACTGGCTTCTCCCCAGGGGTGAATAACTGAGAAGAGTGATAAACAACTTAATAAGCTTTCCCTATAAAATGAACTATTATAATAACCATGGAGAAAGGAAACCTCTTAATTGCTTTAATTTCACTTTTTGAAGAAAAAAATTCTAAGCTTAATCATGGGTTTACCTTACTTTGCTCCAAGGCCGATTTTCAATTTCTTTTTTTAAAAAAATAAATGTTTTAAGTATAACACAGAAAAGTGCATAAATCATAAGTGAACACTTTGACAAATAATACAAAGTGAACACACCCATGTAACCACCACCCAGATCAAAGAAACAAAACATTACCAACCTCCTAGAAGCCTATCTGGTCTCTTAACATTCTCTCTCCCTTTCTGAAAAGTAACCATCATCCTCACTTCTCACATCCTTTATTAATGTTGAACTTAATATAAACAGAATTATACACCCTGTAGTCTTTTTTGTCTCGTTTCTTTTGCTCAGTTTACTTGCATTTTTGATTTAGGATTATAAACATCCTACCTAGTTGCCATTAGTATATGCTTTACCTGTTATTATAGATAAACTTTAATGATAGCCACAGACTGTCAGCAAATTCAAATATACTAGAGTGAAGACTCATATGTATATTTAAGTGGAGAAAAAGGCCTTCTAGTAACTTATTGGAATTTCACTAAATCTGTGCCTTCTTTTATCATAAGGCAGAGAGTAGCTGAACTTCTTAGGAGTCCAGGCTCTGTCATTTTTTTAAGCTGTGTGCTTCTGGATAAGTTGCTTCATGACCCAAATGTTGCTATAGAGATTAAGTGAGATGTAAAGGTACTAGGTAAACCATAAAAACACTACACGTTTCAGGTGTTGTTATGATGTTGGCGTTCATGTTGGCACCCAAGATGATGATAATTCTTTGATTCTTCAGGATGATCTATCAGACCTCGCAGACTTGAATGGAAGTTTCCTCAGGTCAAGGAGGACCAGATTTTTTTGGAGGAGGCAGAAAGGTAGGCAATGTCCGGCACTGACATTTAGAAGAGTAGGTACAGATGTTCTTGGTTCCTTTAGGATCCATTTGGGGTGGCTTCCTGCAGTAGCTGGAATTTTCAAAGTTAGGAAATGGGGTTTCCAGAGTTATTCCTACAGCGAGGAAAGCTACTTTGGAGTGAGCATGGGAATTCTATTCAACAGGCATAAAGAGAATCTCAACCTTCTTGTTCAGTCTGCTACAACCAGCCATTACAGGAGAGGTGAAGAAAATAAGCATCGTTGCCCAAGGGGCATTATGGTCTCCCAGGGGAGGCACTTGCGAAATAATTAGCCCACAGTCCAGTTAAATCTGACGGAGTGAGGGAGTGCCTTGGGGATACAGCGCAGGGCAGGATCATTCCAGGCATGAGCAGCCTTTAGTAGGAGGGATGCTTGGAAGGGCCTTTGGTAGGTGTGAGAAGTGAGGGTCTCAGGAAGGGAGGTGACCATTTTCTCTCTCCAAGAGATGGGAAGATGATTAAAAAAATAAAAAAATAAAAAAAATCCAGGTTCCAAGGCGGCCACCAAATCTCTCTATACACTACGCAGAAAGGGGCTCCAAACTCCTTCAAAATCCTACTTCCCGGCTCCCACACCCCCTCCTTCACTACAGGAGGGTGGCGAAGGATTTATAACCCACCTCTTTCTGACAGTTGCCATGGAGACCAACCCCAGTCCTTTCATTCCTTCTGATACCCGGAGCATCTCCCCAACGCAGGCGGAGTGGAGGCTTAGCCCAAACGTGTTGGGGGAGGGGCTGGCGGCCTCGACGGCAGCTGCGGAACCAGGCAGAGGGACAAAGGCTAAGGTCAGCCGCGGTTCAAGCCCTTCTGTCTGCCAACGACTGGCGGCTAGACGCTGCGGGAGCTCCGCTGGGCTGGTAGAGGACGAGAGCCGGGAGAGGACGGCACGGAACAACGCACTGGGACTCTGTAGCACGTGACGGCATCCCGGGAGAGTTCCGGGGCCCGTGGGCGCAGACTGGTCCACCCGTGGAGGATAGTGGGGAGGGAGAAAGGGGCGCAGGACCCGCCACCCACGCGTCCATTGGGAGGCGCCGCCATCACTCTCTCCTCGGCGCCACCACCGCCTTCTCCTCCTCCGCGGAGCCCGGATCCCCACCTCCGCTATTCTCCGCCCCGCCCTGCCCTGGGAGCATTTCATTGGACGGAGGCATGGTCGATCCGCCTCGAGTCAGGGAGCTGATTGGACTTGAGGCGTCGGTCCGCCTCCATCCTGTTCGGATTGGCACTCTGCGCGTTGGCGCAACGGAAGAGGCAGCCGGGCGAGGGTGCGCCTCTGCTCCGGCTGGACTGTCGCGGAGGAGGCGAGGAGGAGTCCAGCGCTGGGGGCCTGGCTCGGGCGGCAGCGGTGGCTGCTGCGGATGGGAGCAGGCCGTTTCGGTGCGCCTATGGAGCGCCACGGCAGGGCCTCCGCCAACTCCGCCTCGGCAGCCGGGGACCCGGCACCCGGGGGTCCCGAAGGGCGGCGGCGGGAGCCAATGCGGCGCCGGGCGAGCAGCGCGTCGGCGCCCGCTGTTGAGGCCTCGGCGGAGGGCGTGAGGCGGGACCGACCCGGCTCCTACAGCGGCCCCACTTCGGTCTCCCGCCAGCGCGTCGAAAGCCTCAGGAAAAAGCGGCCGCGTAAGTGCCCCGTGGGGCGCCCTCCCGGCCCGCCCTGCCCTGCCCTGCCCTGCCCTCTTCCGGCCCGGCCGCCGTTTTTCCCGCGCGCAGACAGTGCCCCCGCACGGTGGTCCCTCGTTGGTGCGTGGCCTGACACCCGGCTGGAGGCCTCGGGTTCCCCAAACGCGGCTCCTTCGGGGTTCGGCCCTCACGCCGGTTGGTCTGCCCTTCGCGTTTGTTGGAACGGAGGGCCTTTCTCCAGGATCCCTCCTCCCTCTTCTTAGTTCCTTGGACATACTTTCGCGAAAGTCACATGATTTTATCCTCGAGAAGGCTTCTTTTGACTCATTTCGCCTCGCCTCGCTTCCCCTCCCCCCAACCCTTTGAATCCCCAATGGCTCTCTTCCATGGGTTTCCAAAGAGCTGCTCTACAAGACGTTAAGTCCTTTTTACGTGGCGTTTTCGGGCTTTCTGGAAAATACTTAACCGCCCACTGAGTTGGTCCAGGTCTAAAACTGGATTCCGTGTTCTGTGCACCTCTAAGCTTTGGCTGCTTTTCTTTCCATGAGAATTCAGGTCATCTCTCACCCAGATATCCCCCGATTTCCTTCCGTCTGTTTGCAGGTACTCACGATTCAGAACGTAGCATTCTGGGCATAAAGGCTCTTTCTTTTGAGGGAAAATGACATCTTCCTGAATTTTGCCTTGGGAGTTGCACACGGTCTTCCCAGAAAATCGGTTTCTCCGTTTTATTATCAGTTTTCTTTTTCTGCATCGTGTATTTTTGCCCTTTCACAGGTCTTCAATTCTGGACCGCTGTCTTGCAGCTCTGCTGAGTGACAATTGAAAGTATCAGTTGTCCTGATAACCGTAACATGAGCTTTACAATGTAGTAGCATTTTACATATGGTTGGAGTTTTTGGTGGTTGTTGCCAGATTCCTATTTCAGGAAATTGACTTGTTTAAATTCAGACTGTGAGAGTGAGGGAAAATGGCAGGATGTGTGGTGAGGTCTTTATTGGATAGTCTTGTACCTTAGCTGAGCCACCCAGTTGCTTTTCTTTTATCTTTTGTGATTTGGATGATTAGATGTAGCTCTGTTTTGCTGTGAAAAGTTTGGGAGTTTTCAGTTCTTTTGTTTTTTCCCCACATTGCAAGAGATTTAGAAAACATGTTCCCAACCCGTGCTGTTTTCAGAGTCAGTTACCTGATTTGATTTGAAAAGCACCTGAATTTTAAGCAATGCAAAATATTGGTTCCTTAATGGTTTTGTACTGCATCATTCGAGATGGATATAAATTCCAGAGATTCAGCAAGTAAGAATCCGCAAACCATTAGCCACAGGATTCTAAGTATTGTGTTTTGGGTGTTTGCATGGGTCAGGCACTCTTTTGAGAGCTTTAATAATACATTAGCTTGCACAGCTCTGAGGTAGGTGGTAGTATTCCATTTTATAGATGGGAAAACTGGGGCGTGTTTGTCTAGTGTCCAATGGCCAGTTCATGGTGGAATAGAAATGTAAACTCAGAAATTCTAGCTTCATCACTTCTGCTCTTAACCACTGTGCTTTACTGAATTGTTTATGTTATGTTAGTTGTTTCTTCATTGCTTTAAGACCAAGCATAAGTATGATCTTTTGTGTTCTCCACTTGAGGTGAAAATTTTTGGCTACTATGGAAGTACTTCCATATATTGAGCATAAAATTGACCTGGGGAGTTATTAATAAAAATGCAGAGGGAGGCCCAATTCTCCATCTTTGGAATCAGAATCTAGAGAGGGGTCTAAGAAGCTGCATTTTTAACAAGCTCCTCGTATCATTCAGATATAGGTGACTCAAAGGCCACTCTGAAAAACCGATTTAGACTGTTTGGGGAGGAGGTTATGTTAAGGTGGTTTTGAAACTTCTTTTAAGGAACTCAGTAGACAGATACTCATGTTGTGGGATTTATTTTTTGTTTTGGTGTCTGATGTTTGTCGGGATCCCCTTCATTGTTTTCTCTAACTGAATAATCATGAAAAGTCATCTCTCAGGTAATGAGACCTGCTAAAGAAATAAGTAAGATCCTCATTGTTCTTCCTTCCTTGCTCTTTCTGTACTATCCAGGGTGCACCTGTCAGATAGAGAGGCAGCTTGTTGATTGCTGAACCCTCCAAGAAAATGCTTTTTAGTCTTTAACTCTGAGAGAATTCAGTGAAAACTAAATCTGTTTGTATTTCTTGTTGGGAGGGTTGGGTATGGAATGGTGCCATCTTTTTGAGGTTAGAAAACCTTGTTTTGATGTCATTATGCTAGTCTAAAGGTAGAGACTAACTAGTTGTCATTTGGAACTTGAAGGAGCTATTCAGGTTATCTTAGGAATTCTTGAGGCCCTGTTGTGTCATGTTCTGCCACATATGTTCCCTAGAGCAGTGTGGTTTCCAAACCTGTCCTCCTCCCAGTCTTACCGCATCAAAATCACTAGGCATGAGGCTAGGCATGTGTATATGTAAGAAGTTCTTCAAACGCTTTGAGTCAGGTCGGGGGGGGGGGTATGTCTCACTGGGCTAAGAAATACCAAATAAAGATTGTTTTAAAATGATGGAAACAAAGATGCTAATGATGGTAATGTAGCTACCACTTTCTGAGCTATTACATGTTTGTGTTGGATGCCATGCCAGTTATTTTATAAGCATCTCATTTAAGTCTCACAATTATCCTGTGAGGTAGGTATTTTTATCCCCAATTTCCAGATGAGGAAACAAGCTCAGTGAAATTGTCCCTTTGTCCAAGGCCATACAGTGAGGTAGTGATGGGGTTGGGTTTTGATTCCTAGTGTCTGACTTCAGTGTTCTTGCTCCACATTTTGTGGTGGGAGAAGGTACATGAGATGTAATCCAGAGCTGTGGTTCTCAGAATTTTGTAAAACTCTTTCTCTTATCCACCCCAACCCATCATTGCACACTACAGGTCTGCAAAGGAGTCTAAAGTTATTTTTAAAATTTTATTGAAGCATAATTGCATACAGTAAAATGCACACTTTTGGCAAATGTATACACTCATGTAACAAGAGAACATACGTTTTTATCAAGAGCCCCAGATGTGAAGCATATGTGCAGGAGATGTGGGAACCCTGAAATCAGAGGGCTCTGCAGGAGTATGGATGACAAGCTGGAGCTGGTTCTTTGAAGAGGACTCCCGCGCATGTTGTAGCACGCCAGGGAGATCTTTGGGACTTTTGCTGATTTTGGACGCATGCCAATCATGGAATAACCTTAACCTTCATTAAGTCTAGAAAATAAAGCTTTTGTTTGTAGCTTGACAGTACTAACCTAGGAAATGGATTGCTTTTTCTTGGCTTTTGGGGGAGTATCAGTGTTGGCAGCCGGGGCCCTGTCTGACTGCCCTTTATCAGGCTAAATGTTTCACCTTCAGTTAAGGAATTAAGAAGGGCTGCCCACTGGGAGCTCAGGAAAAAAGTGAGATTCCTGTGGCTTTGCAGCCCATTTTTGAGAAACAGTATGGGAGAGAATGATTTTTTAACCTCTTGATTTATCAGTTTTCTAAATGAAACTAAATATGGCCCCTCATCTTGGATGTATAATAAATGTTAAGCATTAAGCAGGGTCTAAAAATAGTCCAGTTATGCAGCTGCGTAAAATGGTACAGTGTATTATTTTAGTGGCCATTTGTATGAAGCATGCATTTGGATAATATGGTTGTTCAGCATTGGTGTCTCTGCCCTCTATTTATCTGAGGAGACCATAAGCAAGAAGAGATGTATGCTATTAAAAATATTTTGCTTAAACACATGTTAAAAGAAGAAATAGAGAACAAGGTAATAGACTAGGCTGTTGGAGAAAAACTTAGGCAGTGACAAGAATGGCTGTTTTTAGAGACAGGGTCTCTCTGTCACTTAGGCTGGAGTGCAGTGACACAATGATAACTCACTGCAGTCTGGATGGAACACCTGGACTCAAGCAATAGTCCTACCTCGGCTTCTGAATTGTGGCTTAAAGTTTGCTTTCTAAATTAGGTGAAAGCCGGCCGGGTGCGGTGGCTCATGCCTGTAATCCTAGAACTCTGGGAGTCCGGGGTGGGCGAATCATTTGAGCTCAGGAGTTCGAGACCAGCCTGAGCAAGAGTGAGACCCCAGTCTCTACTAAAAACATAGAAAGAAATTAGCTGAACAACTAAAAATACATAGAAAAAATTAGCTGGGCACAGTGGCACATGCCTGTAGTCCCAGCTACTCGGGAGGCTGAGGCAGAAGGATCGCTTGAGCCTAGGAGTTTGAGGTTGCTGTGAGCTGAGCTGACGCCATGGCACTCTAGCCCAGGCAACAAAGTGAGATGCTGTCTAAATAGATAGATAGATAGATAGATAGATAGATAGATAGTGAAAGCCATCTTTCAGTTTTTTAGTGGTCTATTACATTTTGTGTGTTTATATTTCCTGAATGGAAAATTTATTTTGGGTCTGCTGATTTTGCAGTATATAGTATTTTATAAGTATCTAGTCCCTGAGTTTAAACTATTTTGGGCATAAGAATAATTATTATGTTATCATTTGAAGTGTATTTTAAAAAAGTAATTATTATTATTATTTTTGAGACAGAGTCTCGCTCTGTTGCCCCAGGCTAGAGTGCGATGGCATCAGCCTAGCTCACAACAACCTCAAACTCTTGGGCTCAAGCGATCCTCCTGCTTCAGCCTCCCAAGTAGCTGGGACTACAGGCATGTGCCACCATGCCTGGCTAATTTTTTTTCTATATATTTTTAGTCGTCCAGCTAATTTCTTTCTATTTTTAGTAGAGACTAGGGTCTCACTCTTGCTCAGGCTGGTCTCGAACTCCTGACCTCGAGCGATCCTCCCGCCTTGGCCTCCCAGAGTGCTAGGATTACAGGCATGAGCCACCGTGCCCAGCCAAAAGAATAATTATTAAAGTATATCTTTTAATGAGAGGCCAAGATAATGCTTCCTAGGACAGCCTATAGATTTGGGTTAGAAATATATAAACCACATGTGGTCTGGTAAAGGTGCAATTCATAATGTTGGAAAACTGAGCACACTTTTATAAACCATGTATTTTCCTGTTAGAAAGCATTTAAGTTGTTGAAACCTATTATGTGACATTGTGCTAAAGATGGCTTCATGTAAGTCTGTGAGGGATTAAATTTTTTCTAGAAATGTGTCCTTAGTCAAGTGTAAGTTGCCTAGACTGAGTACTGTGGAGGTCTTAATGCCAGGAAATATGCCAAGGGCTGTGAATAGACTGAAATATCTGTGAATATTAATGGCCAAGACCCCATGAGTTAGAGTGGAGGAAATAGAGTGGAGGCCTTCTACCAGTGAAACATGAAGTATGATGATACAGCAAGAGTTCCTTTTCTGTGACTTTTCCTACTAGAACTACATAGTGTTTTGAATAAGAATCGGAAGGATTGTTACAGTATTCCTTATATTATAGCATGTTATAGTATATGGGACAGTCATGCAGTCAGTAGCAGGAATCCAAGCTCCTTTGGACAGGCTGAATGTTTAGAAATAACAGAATTATATGTCCTGAATTGTATGTTCCCTCAGCTATACATTAATGAACCTCTCGTGCCTCTCAATTCTTGGATATATAAATGGTTTGATCAATAGTATAGAGAAAAATCCAGAAACAATATTAAAAGACTATAACAATGATACGAACTGAGCTATTAATACTCTCTCTTTTAGGCTCCTTGTTTTTCCTTATATATTGTTGATCCTCTTCAGTTTATTGGAGTATGTGAACTTTTAAAAACTGCTTTTCAATTATTTATTTTTTTGAGACAGAGTCTTGCTCAGTTGCCCCAAGTAGAGTGCAGTGTCATCATTATAGCTCACTGCAACCTCAAACTCCTGGGCTCAAGCAGTCCTCCTGCCTCAGCCTCCCTAGTAGCTGGAACTACAGGTGCGTGCTACCACACCCAGCTAATTTTTCTATTTTTAGTAGGGATGGGGCTCGCTCTTGCTTAGGCTGGTCTCCCCTCAGCCTCCCAGAGTGCTAAGATGACAGGCATGAGCCACTGCACCTGGCCTTTAATTTTATTTATTTTTTTATTGATTGAGAATATGTGTTCTGGGCTCTTAGGTTTGTACAGATATTTTTTAAAAGATACTTGTTAAAGGACTCAGGAAATCTGGGTTTGGGTCTTACCTCTACCTTTTCTTGACTAACCTTGTGCTCTTTTGCTCTTCAATTTCTTAATCTGTAAAATGAGATGGTTATAGTACTTACCTCCTGTGGTTACTGTAGACATTAAATAAACTCATGCAGATAGTGCTTGGCTGTTAAAAGATGATTGTGCTTTATCATTTAAAGCATGATAACCATTTACTAATGTGTTACTGTAGACATTAAATAAACTCATGCAGATAGTGCTTGGCTGTTAAAAGATGATTATGCTTTATCATTTAGAGCACAATAACCATTTACTAATGTGTCAGTTTTTTTGACAAAGGAAAAGGAGTAAGGCTTAATTTGCATTAAGCATTACAAAATCTTCCATTGGTCCTAGATGTGTCCAAACTTTTAGATTGCAGTCTTGTTGGTGTGATATATTTTGTTGGTGGAATGCTGTGTCTTTTCCTCTTTGCTGTCCACAGGTTAGTATCATCGTAAAGCTGATGGTTGGAGAAAGGCTCGTGTTAGGAAAATAGAAATTGGGTCTTGCTTCCTTGTACATTGGCAGCATTGTTACTTTCTTAAGATAGAAGGAGCTTTTTTTATTCTAGGTGACAGGGACAGGCTTTTCACGATTCAGTGGCCAGGTTGGGTTAGGCCCAACACTGGAAATGGAATTTCTGTTGGTGTTAAAAAAAACAACAAAAACCCAAAAAACAAGACTCTCCTTGGGACTGAGGTGGAATGGCTGCCCGGGAGTCAACCACAGTGTTCTCTTCAGAATTGCATTGATTTTGTTAGATTAATTTGGGGAGGATGATATTTTAATAATATTTAATTTTTCTGTCTGGAATAGGATACATCTCCCCATTGGTAGGTCTTTCAGTATACCATTTTAATACTGATTGTACACATTTAGTATTAGATTTATTTCTAAATATTTCGTGACTTTTGTTACACTGTTCATGACATTTTTTCCATGCCTTTTCTGTTGGGTTTTGATTATAATATATGAAAAGTGTTGGTATTTGCATTTTTTAAATCTGAATACCTTAAAAGTATTTTTTTTCTGTTGGTTTTAATTGAGTTTTTTTCTTAGATTTTATTTTTTGGAATCTATTGAGATAATCATGGTTTTTCTCCTTCATCTTACTGAGATTTCTAATGTAAAAACCATCTTTGCATTCCTGAGAAGAATCTCTTTTGGCCATAGCGTATGACTCTTACTGCACAGCTGGATTCCATTTAGTGTTTTTGCATTTGTGTTGTGAGATACTTTTTTCTTGGGTTCTCATAGTTTTGTTTTATTGTAGAGATGGAATCTCACTGTGTTGCCCAGGCTGGTCTCGAACTTCTAGCCTCAAGGGATCCTCTTTCGTCAGTCTTCCAAAGTGCTAGGATTATAGGCGTGAGCCACTGTGCCTGGCCAAGTTCTCATACTTTTCATATGAGGTTATGCTAGTAGAATGATTTGGCTCATAAAAGTTTGCCTGGAAACCATTAGGGCCTGGAATCTTTTTTTTGATTGTAGATCTTTGATCGCTTTTCAAAAATTTTTAGTGCTTTTGATTTCCATGTTTTATACTTCATTTTTTGAGTTACTTTTTGTACTCTTATTTTCTAGCTAATCTGTTTAGTGTACATTTTAAACTTAACTGTTGGTAAAGTTGTATATATAATGGGCTTATTTGTAAAAATCTCTGTACTGTTTTGTCTTTTATTTTTTCTATTTCAAGAAAAGTTGTATCTTCTCTCTTTTTCTTGGATATAGTAACCAGAAATTTGTTTTAATGGCTTTTTCAAGGCTTGATTTTATTGATCAGCTTTGTTGTGGCTTTGTTCACAATGAAGATGTTTTTCTAATTTCATTTACATCTTTAATCTTTAATAACTTCTGCTTATTTTGGGTCTGTTTATTCTTCTAGCATTTTAAATTATATGCAATGTTCCCTTTTAGTCAGGTTTTCTTGTTTGAATGCATTTAATAAACATTTAACGCTAGAGGTTTCCCTTTGAGTACTACTTTGAATATATCCTATTGATTTTGTTATATTGTGTTCTTGTTGTCATTCACTTTAAAATAAATTTCGTTTTGATTTCCTCCTTAATCTCAGAGTTAATAGAAGACCGGTTTAAAAATTTCCAAGTAGATTTATTTCTTTGTGTCTGTTGGATTAATTTCTAATTTTGAGGTATTGGGGTAAGTGAATGCAGTTTGTTTTTGTTCTTTATAATTTGACGTTCTTTAAGCTAGTGCAGTTAATTTTTGCGAATGGATTATGGGTATTTGAAAGGAAAGTATATTTGGTTTTTTGACACAAAGTTCTATTTGTGTGTAATAGATCCACCTTACTAGCTGTGATATTCTAATCCTTTCTATACCATTATTTTGTGTATGTGTAACCTACAGATTTCTGAAATCTGTGTCATTCTCACGGTGTTTTGTAGATTTGTCAATTTCTCTTTGTTTTAATATTTTTTGAAGCATGTATTAGGTATATAAGGATCATGGCTGTTACATTGACCGACTGTACTTTATGCACACGACATAAGTCCTTTTTGTCCCCATTTAATGCTTTTTTGTTTGAGTTGTTTGGTCTGCTGGTATTGTATTTGCTTTCTGTTAACATTTGCTTGATAGGGTGGAGTAGCACTGTCCAAGCATTTATTTTGCTCATCCAAATTTAACTGTATAAATTTGACAGATCAGTTAAATAAATGGTGCCAGCGAGTCTACCCACTGTTTTGATCAGTGAATGTATGATTGTGAGTGAATGCAGGGATGGATGAGAATTGCGAGTGTCATTTCCTCGGTAGATCACTATTTGGGGGGAAATAATGGCAGCATAGCCCTGTGACCAGTGTAATGCTGGTCTTGAAACTTGTGACTTTTACTATTCCATGGCTCCTAAAAGTAAGTGAGCTGTTCTGTCTAGTATATTGCTCTCCAATGAAGTGCTTGAGTGCTTAAGATTTTGATACAAGTGATAATTTTGACTGAATGCCATGCCATTTTCATCTTTCAAAGCATTCAAATTCTCATGATGTGACTCCATTGTGGGTGTTTTACCATTTTTCCTTCAGTTTACTTATATTATCTTGTTTGAGGTGTGTTTTTTTCATCAGCATAGAGTTGAAATTCTTCAATCTGGAAGAGAAATTTGACCTGTTTGTGATTACTGATTGTATTCATTCCTGTCATTTTTCGTTTTGTATTTTTGTTTTCTCCCCTTTTCTTACTTGTTTTTGAACTGATTTTTTTCCCTAGTTGTTTGAAAGTCATATGTCCTTTTTCTCTTCTTCTGGAGTTACCTGTAAATTTTAACACATTTATACTGTCACTTCTGTATCCTTGTCTAGAATTAATCAGAATCTTTATCTTTTCTTCCTGTTCCCAACAAGACAGAATTGCTGCTTGTTTTCACTCCCTTCTCCTTTCTCTTCCCTCTTCGACTTCCTATGTTGAAATAATGTAAGTACTTTAGTTTCAGATTGCTTATTTTTCTAAAAGTCAGCATGCACTGGTACCTTTGCTTATTGTTTCTTATAGTTCCTAGATAAAAACGTTTCTTAAAGCTTTATGTTGGCATGCATCTACTAATTAATTCAGAGAAGGTTTTTGAGTAGTAAAAGCTGAGCCCCTTCATGTGTGAAAATTTCTTTTGCACTCCTACTTGAGAACTGATTTGGCTGGATGTAAGTTTCAAAATCTTTTTCTTTTTTTTTTTTTTTTTGGAGCCTGGGATAGAGTGCTGTGGCGTCAGCCTAGCTCACAGCAACCTCAAACTCCTAGGCTTAAGCAATCCTTTTGCCTCAGCCTCCCAAGTAGCTGGGACTACAGGCATGCGCCACCATGCCTGGCTAATTTTTTGTATATATTTTTAGTTGTCCAGCTAATTTCTTTCTGTTTTTAGTAGAGACGGGGTCTCGCTCTTGCTCAGGCTGGTCATGAACCACAATCTTTTTCTTTATAACTTTGACGCCAGTGCTCCATTGTCTTCTGTAATAGTATCTCTGTTGCTCATGAAAAGTCTAGTATTTACCTTTAAGTGATGTATGTATCTGTAGGAATTTAGTTTTCTCTTTAGGATTTCTTGAAATTTCAATAGGATGTGTCTAAGCTATCTTTCCCTTCTCCCCTGCTTGATTCTGTTTAAAGCTGAAGAGTTTCAACCTGATGATTCATGTTTTCCCTCTCCCCTAGGAAGTTTCTAGAGCTCACATAAGATGTTGGACTTTCTTGTTCTGTATTCCCTATATCCTCCTTTCCTTTGTACTTGAGAGGCATGTTTTTTCTGTGCCCATTTTGCTGTTAAATATATTCATTGAGCTTTATATTGGCAATTGTTTTTTCTTTTTTTTTATAAAAATGTCTTTATTACGTTTAATTTACATATAAACTGCATCCATTTATGTGTACAGTTATATGCATTTTCACAGATATACATATCCATACACACACACACATGCCTCCCCTTGCAAACAAGATTTGGGGGGTTACCACAGAAAGTTTTTTGTGCAGTTTTTTCCTTCCCTCCCCCCCCCCACCTCTAGCCTGTGATCTGCTTGCTCTCAGATGCAGAGAGCATTTTCATTTTCTAGAGTTTCATATAAATGGAATCATACAGTATGTAGCCTTTTGTGCAAGGCTTCTTTTCTTTTGCTCAGCCTGTTTTTGAGATTCATGCATCCTAAGTGTATAGTAGTTTGTCCTTTGGTTTTGAGAGCATTTTTCCCACAACGAGGAAATTAACATGGACAAACCTTGTTTAAATTTCACCAGTTTTATATAAACTTTTGTGTATGTTTATTTAGTTCTATATAATTTTATCACGTGTTAATTTTTGCAGCCACAGTTGGCAGCCGTTTTTAAAGTTCTAATTTTTCTTTATGGTAGCTTATTCATTTTTTGTGGATGAGGTCTCATTTTACCTCTGAGGATAATTATGATTCTCCTGTTTATTACTGCAGCTCTTTCTTCAGATATTTAGTTTCTCATTTTTGTGGTGTTGATTTCCTTTTGTTTTTTCTAAAGTGATCATCTCTGATTTGCCAGTGGCTGTTTTTCTAACAGTGGGTGGGTGTACATTTTCTGTTTACCAGTCTGTTAGGATAGATTGTAGGGGAGAGATGAGATACTTGGCCAGGTGTGGCATCTCCTTAGTCCTTCTGGGTAATAGCAGCCACCTGGGTGCCTTCCTGATTCTGGGGCTCCAGGGCCTATGCTCAGTGAAGAGTTTGCCTCTGTGAGGGTGGAGGTGGGGCATGGTTCTTGGTAGAGGAAAGTGAGGGGCCTGTCCAGGTGCACCAAATGCCTTTTCCCACCAGATCACCCGTGACTGTGCCAGAGCCTGCTCTTATTTCCTTGTGGCAGCCACCTCAATCCACAGCTTGGATGGAGCACTGCTACATGTTCTCCCACCTTCGTAGCTGCTCCCAGTTTTAATAGTATTCCTCTTTTGAGGGTTCTGCATGGTTATTGCCTGAATCACTCTAGTTTTGCTGGTGGTATCACTTCTTTTTGCCAGAATTATTTTAGAAAAGAATATATCAATAAATCCTTATCTTTAGTCATTTCTAGGATGTAGAGTGGGAAGAGAAGGCATGTACAGATGCTCCTCGACTTACAGTGGGGTTACATTCTGATAAAGTTGAATGTACCGTAAATCAAAAATGCATTTAATATGTACACCTAACCTACTGAATATCATAGCTTAGCCTAGCCTACCTTAAACATGCTCAGAGCATTTAGATTAGCCTAGAGTTGGGCAGAATCATCTAGCACAAAGCCTATTTTATAATAAAGTATTGAATATCTCATGTGATTTATTGAATACTGTACTGAAAGTGAAAAACAGAATGGGTACTGGAAGTATAGTTCATACCAAATGCCTATTGCTTTTGCATCATTGTAAAAGTTGAAAAATTGTTATGTTGAACCATTGTTAAGTTGGGGACTGTCTGTATGTCTATGCAGTCCATCTTGATCCAATCTCTTGAAGTCATTTTTTTGGTAAGAATTTTTTTGGGGAACAGAAGTTAACTTAAAGTCCACTGATACCTTTTATTTTTGGGATATCAAATTTTGAAAGAGAAATTGACCACTGGAGCTTATGTTACATAGGGCTGGGAATTTCTTCTATCTCTAGTTTAAGTATTAAACTGGAGCTCTGAAGTCTGAACATGTCTTCTTTAAGCCAGTGGGCTTTCTTTTTTTTTTTTTTTTT